>JAQIXG010000044.1:0-58564 GCA_034700105.1 Oconnorella tubifera
CAAGAGAGCCCTTTGTTTAAATAAATTTTCCCCTCCCCCCCCCCCTCCCCCCCAGTAACTGAGTAAAAAATATTTCAAGGCTGAGAAAATTGTATATTTAATTTGTTTTTTCTTGTTTATTTGAAATTGTGTGTCTTCAAAAAAAGTTTAATAATGTACCAAAATTGAGTTTAAAAAAAGTTTGATAAGTTTGAAATTCGATTTTGTGTTGAATTTTGAATGTTGTCAAATTTTTAAACGAATGATTTTTGAAATAATGTATTGATCTTGAATGGAATTACTTTACTTTAACTGTTATTATAAATTAATATAATATAATACAGTACATTAGTTGATTTACTTTATTACATCTTAATTACTTGAATGATTTATAGTTACAGTAAATCCAACATAGATTCATTCATTTTTATTTAATGATATGGTATATGTGACTAATTTAATAGAATATTTTTTACATTGAAATATTTAATATAACAATGTAATTATTATGTTAATATTGGTTTTAGTGGGTGGAACGAGTTTTTGATGGGAGGGGGGTGGGTTTTTTTTAATTGTTATGAAATGATGCCATTTTTAGAAAAAGGCTACGAAAGTTTTCTTAAGTTAAAAGTTTACTGTATTATTACAGATTACTCTGATATTATGTACATTGCAATTCTAACTGACTGTTTTGTCAGAATTCCAGCAATTTTTAGGTGCGGAAAATCTTGTTGTAAAAATGAAGATTGTTGAAATGATAAACGATTCATAGTAAAAAAGTATATTTTTAAACTGGTTACAAAAAAAATTGTCAACTTTTGTTAATTGTTGTTTTTTTAACAGTCAGTGTAAATTAAGTAATTATTTTATTTTTAACTTATTAATTAAATAACCTGACTAACTAGTTTTAAGTTATAGTCATTGTTATTGTGTTAACATTTATTTTTGCTGATTGTTAAATGATTCAAATTAAATTAAAAATGTTTTAGTTAGTTTAACTAGTTATAATGAGCTAGTTTGTACTGTTCAATATAATTCTCAATGTTAAACTTGATGGAATATAATTTTAATTGCCAACTACACGATCATGTAGCAATTTTCTATTACTTGAAAATTCATCCACGCTTACTTAAAACACAGAATTTATATTATGTACATTTTTTTATTATGAATACATGCCAAAACAAACGATGTTAAATGTACAGTTTTGGTAATAGAAACAAATAAACAATGTTAGTTAGCAGTAAGTTACTGCTACGTATGTCCGGGATATATAAACGCTACACTACGCAATGTCAAAATTGCTGCCAAAGTTCCAGATTTAAACATTCTAATTGTCAAACTTCCACTACTCGCTCCAACTGACGCTTGTGCATCTGCAACAATTTAATATATGATTATATTTATTCAAAAGTAAACAATGATGAACTATAAATAACGCAATTAATATTTTATGCAAAACCGGCGAAGTATTGGTGAGTTGTAACGTTTTATTCAACTGAGAATTTTGATATTATTATAGGATGAACATTATTAAAGAATTTTCAAAGATTTTAACACAGCGTGAAAATATAAAAAATTAACAAAAAAATTAGTCAGTCTGGCTTGTATACTTTTAAAATGATTTTAAATATGATTTTATAGAGTCAAAGGAAACTTTTCTATAATTCATATTAATACTTTATTACTTTATTATTGAATGAATTCTGCTAAAAAAAGCTAAGAACTCAACTGATAGCTGACTGCATTCTATACATTTACCAACAATCACATAAGGTAATCGTCTAAACTAACTATATTTGTATATTATTCAAATAAATTAATCACAAAGATGCAAAAACCAAATTAAACTAACCTGGATCTTTTCCAACAGTAACAACACGCGAGATACTTATAGCTTCCCCGAAGTCGCTTTTAGATACAACTCTGACGTCATATCTACTTCCGGGTCTTAGATCACTCAGGGTTATCCAGTTGTTAGATTCTACCTCTTCTGTTCGCATCCAAGTCTCTGATCCTTTTTAAAATATAATGCAAGATCCTTATATACTTTTATCTTATATCTTCTTTCATTTTTATAAACTTACTTATTAGTCTAAATCTATTTGTAATCTATTAGACAGCTTGTTTATTAGTCTATATTAAGAATTAATGTAGCCCCTACTAATCAAAATTGCTAATTTACTCATATAGGTAGTTTTAATGTCAATTGAAGACAGGTTCAAAACTGTTGTATAAATTGTATAATCGTATTAAAACGAATATAATTTGAATTACTATAAAAAAAACTGTTACAATTAGATGAAAACTTTTTTTAAATAAATTTATTAAAGACATACTAAGCATCTAATCATTCCAGTTCGTTCCTAATTAAATTAATTCTGTTTGAATTGATATTTATTAAGATAAGTAGTTGCAGTAGGCCTACTTAGTCAACCATCAAATATTATTAAACGGACAGGTTAATCAGAAAGCTAATAAAAACTACATTTTTAATTATTGTTTACCGATTGTTTTATACTGAATATGGAATGTATTTGAAGTCTGTGCTTGCTCTTGATCGAGTAATTCAACTCTTATAGAAGTTGTGTCTGGATACGTCACCTTGAATGTTGGTTGTAATAAGTCTGAAATATAACAAATCAATAGAATATATGCAACAATATATATTTATATATATTTATAAATATTTTTTCCTTGAAATGTAACAAAAAAATAAATTTGATAACAAATATTTCCTGCAGCAAACAAAAATATTTATTAATAAAAAGATACAATAATAGAAATATCCTATATTAAAACTGTTCTTTATTTTCCTGTGAAGAAAATCATTATTCTCCTTTCAAGTTAAACTCATATTTACTAGGTTTTAATGGCTTTTGATCTTTATAATGAAAATTATCATTACGGCAATAATTGATCATTTTTATAATAAAGATCAAACTATCAATAAAATAAACATCTCAGTCACAGAAATGTGCTCAAATTAACATCTCATTGTATCATATTAATGTTCTTTTATGCTTTTGACATGATAGCCTACATAAAGATAAAGAAGCAAAGATCAATTTATAAACAACAAAAAATCAAAAAATTTCACCAGTAGCAACATAGACAACTATCACTCAGTAACAGAGCTTAACGTATCTTAATCAGATGATATAATGCAGGAGATTAATTATCAACTCTTTCGCTACTAGGTCATAAAAACAGAAAGTAACTCTCGTCTCCGAACGCCTTTTTCGATAACGTCATACAACATTCTTTGTTTATAAAACAACTCTATGCAGAAAGGTTTTGAGTTTATTTCGGTAGTTTTATTAGCTCGAATAGGGTTTTAGCATATTAAGTGGTAATGTTATATGTTATGCTTGTACTAGGCCTACCGCTACTCCTCCCTTTTCAAAATGATGAATCCGCCACTTCTCAGCGGGAAATAATTATTGTCACCCGTACATCGGTAATAGACGATTAAACACGGTGTGTGAGTCAGTGTGACAATGTAACAAAGTACATGTAATAGACAATGAGACACGCTTTTGAGAAGAACTAGGCGGTAGGCAGACATAAAAGCGGTAGTCGTAATGTAGGCGTGGGTATAGCAAATCGACTAGGGCAATAGGAAATATATAAAGAGGCGTTCAGTTTCTTTTTCGGGGAGGAAAAAAAATCTATAAGTTTGTAATAATTGATTTCATATTTTTGCATGTACTTTGCTTGAACTGTAGCAAATATCTACCTTAGGATAGTAAGTAATTTGTAATAAAAGGATATTGTGGTGGATTGACGAGATTTTTGATAAAATTACATAAAAAATAGCTTACAACAAATTTCGGAGTGGGGAAGCGTGACCCCCTTGTCTCTGCCAGGATCCACCACTCACATTAGCCTGGGGAGCCATTATGGCTAAGACTGTGCACATTGGACTCAAATTATGGCCAAGACTGTATATAAGGCTGTCTTATTCTGTGTAAGCCATTGTTAGTCAGTGAATTGTTCTATTCAATTGATTATAATAGAACAAGCTAGAACGGCGGAATTATGAAACATAGCAACTATAGGACAACTTGGGGATGGTATAAGCTTAAGGCTTTGGCAGTAAATTTCCTCTTCATTTGAGTCATTCACTGAAGAGTTGTCGATCAGTGCGGATATATTAATGGAAGGACAACTACAGACACAGCTAGACGAATAAAGATACTGCACGTGGCAGCTACAAACTTACTTCAAGACACATTCAGGTTTGTTAATTTGATTAAGATAAAGATATTGGATGATTTGATATTATTTTATTAATATTTTTTGTAATTATTTATTGATTTAATATATATGTTTCATAACAATTTTTATATCCGAGCTATGGCCCACTCAATTGTCTTGTCAAAGTTTGGGTTTTACAGTCATATTGCTCTGATATAGAGATATTGGATGAATTATTTTATTAATAATTTTATTTGTAATTATATAATGATGTAATATATATGTTTCATAATAATTTTTATATCCGAGCTATGGCCCACTCAATTGTCTTGTCAAAGTTTGAGTTTTACAGTCATATTGCTCTGATCTAGAGATATTGGATGAATTCCTATTATTTTATTAATAATTTTATTTGTAATTATATAACTATATACACGTTTAATAATAATTTTTAAATTGAAGCCATGAGCCACTCATTGCCTTGCCCGTGTTGTGAGTTTAACTATTCTAATTTTGATGATTTAGTAGTTTAATTGAAACTAAAAAAGAATAATAATGAGTTATTATTCATAAATGATCTTGATGCTTATTATGATCTTGATGCGTATTAGAATCATAAGATTTACTTAAGTGATTTTATATTTGTTTGATATTATGCCTATACACATTAAGTTTTTGAGTTTCAAAAAACTAGTCGTCAGAATTATGTAGACTTGAAAGTGAACAGCTCGTGATAGATTGTAGTTCATGAGAAGACGGACAGCTGATGAGAAGATGGACAGCTGATGAGAAGATGGACAGCTGGTAAGAAAATGGACAGCTGAAAAGGTGAATAAGTATACTACAGGTTTATTCACTGTTCAACACTGGTAAGTTATTGAGAGGGAGGGAGGTTATATGGTTTAGAATTTAATTTAATTGTAATTCTTTACTTTGATTTTTATTGTGATTATATGTAGATTACTACTTAATTGTCTCACTACATGTCATTGCTCTATTGACATTAATCCTGATTCAACCTGGATTGATACTAGTTGCAGGTTTTAGGTTTAAAGAAGAAGACAAAGACTTGTTTATTAAGCTAGCCTGTTGCTAGCTTAGCTATAAGTAGGAGATAATTTTTGGTTATCTTTGATTATGTTTGTATTTTTTTATATTCTATGTCATATTCTGTTCTTATACAGTTTAAATCAATTTGTTGATTTGGTTGCTTTTATTACATTTTTCCGCATGGTTTATTATTTAATTAGATTTTTACAATTATTTTTCAGATATTTTGTTCTATTGCTTTATATCCGTGCATGGTTGTTCGATTGATATTCATATGCATGGTTTAGATTTTCTTATTTGCATTTATAGATTTGTTATTTGAATGTGGTGCAATTGTAAATTTTATCCTTATTGCTAATTGAACAGGTTTTAGGTAAAGAAGAAGACAAAGACTTGCTTATTAATATGATGCAATTACAAATTTTACCCTTGTTGCTAACTGAACAGGTTTTAGGTAAAGAAGAAGACGAAGACTTGTTATTATTATGATGCAATTGTAAATTTTATCCTTGTTGCTCATTGAACAGGTTTTAGGTATAGAAGATGACAAAGACGTTTGTTTTCTATCCTATTGACAGCTTAATGAAATTGTGATATGACATTAATCTGTTTCTCGTATTTCTTTGGGGTTGCTGTTTATTAGCTTATTTGTAACATTTGTCATGATTATACATTGTTTATTAGTATTTCTTCGCTTAGTTTTTACTAACATGCACGAAGGTGGGTTTTTTTGGTTGCACTGGAAAGATCAAGGGGCACAGACGCGCAATACATAGCCTCTCTGTACTCAACTGTCTGTAGGCTGCCTTCACGCGGCTCTTTCTGTTTTCACAGAATGTCTACAGGCGACCGCTTCAGGGGCGGTATATACCCTGAGTTAATTCAACAACGAAATAAATTTTATATTTTTACTGGTGCTTGTGATATTAAACTCCAATGTTGTATTCTTGTAGATTTGTCGAAGTTCAAAGTCCTCTGAATCTGTGTTATACAATCTACTTTGTGCAGAAAACTGGTCATCGGATTGCTTCATCATGTAGAGTCTACGCAATGATCAGATTCTGCACTTGCGCAGTTTTAAATTCAATCGTCTTTGATCACTTTGATCTCGAACCTGGTCAATTTCAATTCTCATGATCAACCCACCCGTCCTGACTTGCTTGATCTTTCTATTAATCTCACTGATGTATTTGGTAAAATTTAGTTTAAGTTGTAATTTATTGCTGGTATGACTTTTTATAATTAAATTCTGTCAGATTTTTAAGTTATTATTTATATAAATCTTTTTTAATATATAACTTGAATATTTTAATCTTTAAACTCGTTTCATTTTTATTGAAAATTTGTTTGAACAACTTTAATAATCAATGTTTTATATTTTGCAATTTAGGAACTGTAAATAAATTTTATTGTCATGGAATATTTTTAATTGAATTTGATACAAATTGTTTGTTTGTGGAAACAGAAATGTTTTCATATTGCTGCTGTTAAATATTTTACCAGTATATATTACAATACTGAGATGGATAGATAAAGTGTAGAAATTTGTTGTTTATCATCTGTTCATTATCTAGCAAACTTTTGTTTGATGTTTTTGTATTGTTTTATTTGAAGTCATTGATTCAATAATATGTTGCATTCTTTCAGCAAAGAACTTTGAATGTGAGATATTTAATCAACGACTGATAGTAAAAATCAATTTATATAGAGTCCATTATGTTATTTCTTTATTAAAAACTGAACTTTTATAATTATTTTTATTCAAATATACAATATAAATTTAATTTGTATAATGACTTGGTATAAAGAAAACTGATAACTGCTGCTATGATTTTTATTTAATTGAACTGCAAATCTTACTTGTCACTTGCTTTCACATTCGGTTCACAACATATTACACGGCCTTTTGTGCTGATCTGACATTAAAAATATACACACATTCTCCTGCGTTAAGAATTATATTAACTTAATTTTATTAACTTAATTATATTAACTTAATTTTATTTCTTTATATGAAGTAGTTTATCTTAATATAAGCTAATTTTAAGAAAGAATTCGACTGTTTGAAATTGATCTTTTCTTATTAGCAGGATATTATTAGTATAAAATCGAACTATTTTCAATGTTTTTGTCAATCGAAGGCTGTACGTTATTGTACTGTATGTTCAGTAATTTTGTCACCTTTAGCGCTATTAATTGATTTAAAAAAAATATTCTCTGAACTTTTATTTCAATTGTTGTAATTCTTATTTTTTTTAATATTTATACCTACAAAAATGCTGTCATTATAAAAAGCATTTAATATTAAAAAGACTTTTAATTTTCTTTGTTTTTAATGGGCTGTAATTCAAATTGTTGAACTTTATTACAGTTATTGTATCTTATCTATAACTCGTCACTATTTATTGTTGATGTGTTATTTATGACTCTGATGTATTGTTTGAAATTTGAATCCAGTTAAATATTTATGAAACTTTCGTCTTGTCTTTCTATTCTGATTTAAAATACATCATATATTGAAATTACTTTACTGTAAGACAACAAAATTAAACATTTATCATAAAATTTTGGAATTTTATTTAGCCTTTCATTTTAGAGGAGGAATAAATTTTAAGCATTTCTTCACAATCAGTCGAATGTCGAGATTTTAATGAAGAAAATGATATAAAAATTATCTCTTTTATTGTTGCTGAGTTAATATTGGTTAAAAATACAACTGGAAAGATATAAATTAACAAAATAACATGACGTCGCTTCTCATGTTAATAATATATGGAAGCTGTGTGGCGAGATATCTCTTCCGAAGTATTGAATGTGTTCAAACAGTTCACATGGTTTTCTTCTGAATAAATCTTAAACTTTATTTATTTAAGCAAAATATTAAAATACAAAATTATAGTAAAATTTACAAGAGTGATGCACTACCTCTTTTTATACCAAATCTGACTCGCTTAATAGCGCTACTTGTTTCTAGACTGTCTGGATCTTCACCAATGCGAGCCATCACTCTCATTTCATAGGTTACACCGGGGTCTAAGCCTTCGATTAAAGTCCAATTGCGTTCTGATTCTTCTGCTGACAGCGTCCATATCTGTTGACCTATCAAGCATTTAACAAAGTCAAATTAATGATCTAGTTTAATGTTAAAAATATCTTTTTCAACTTTAAAGCTTTTCGAAGAAGATTTTCATAAACTAAAATGCTACAGTCACAAGCAAAAGATACGGGTCAGGTCGATTTGTCTACTCTGAATCTCGCCTATTGGAAATTTGAGTCCTAAAAATCTCCCTTCTGTAGGAATTTAGCTTACTTAGAATATCGCCTAATTAAAAAGGGCGTCTGCGTTATTTTGTTTCACAGTTTTACAGAAAAAGATACTAGAATAATAATCTGTAATAATTAGCTTCTAGGCTTACCGGTAATCTCAATAAATAATAACATAGTTATTCGCAAATTCAGTGCAGTTTTCACTTTAATATACAAGTAGTCTTCGTTGAGACGTAACAGAATAAGCTACAGGCCCCAGGGTAAATAAAATAAAGCTACTAGACTGTTCATTGAAGTCAAAAAATCTGAGAAATGCGATGATCATTAGTGAAAGAATAATTGCAAAAGTTTTAAAAATAATGAAACCAATTTATTCAAATATTGAATGGTTCAAATTCGAAACTGAAGAAGTTCATTAAAGCTATACAACTATAATATGATATAAATCTACAAAAGAATATTAATTGTTTTCATCATTATGATATATTCGGTGTCAATTCTGTTAGCATGCTTTAAATGACATACAAGTATTTCAACTTTATATTAATTTGATTTTTCCTAAATAAAATTGTAGCGTTTTTCAATAAATGATTACGTAATAAAACCATTAAACCTAACCAGATTCTTACTTGTGAATTACCGGTATAATTACTAAATGATTTACTGCCTATTACATTATATTTTGCTGTTGATTAATGGTGTTTTAGTTTTGCTCGCTAATTTTTACATTTGAGTCAAAACATAAAACGACTCAAAAATGTTGAACAAAGTTACATGTTGAGGAAAGAGCCTATGAGACATTGGAAGAAATAAAGAAGCGGCCAAGAGAAAGATAATCCCCAGAGAAAGTATAAACATATTCATGTTGCGAGAGGTGTAACCATATCTTAAGATACTGACCCAAGAGAAATTATATAAATATGAATCATTATCATATTCATGAAGCGAAAACACGTTGTGTTAAAGAACCACCTGCGAAACATGCAATGTATAAAGAGAAATAACAACAGAACATAAACGTATGTGACTGTTTTTATAATGAAGTGCTATAATATTAATCAGATAATATATCATTTTGTTCTTTATTAAATGTAATAAATATTTGATATTTTGTATGCAATATTATAATTAAACCAAATTACATCAGTCAATTTTTAATCCATAAGTGAGAGCTAAGATCTACAGTTTAGTTGGGGGGGGGAGGGGGTTGTCGTGATCGATATGACAACAATAGGTGAATTTTAAAATATTGATTTTGTATCCTTTGTAATTTTATTTGAATTCATTATAAAAAGGGTAAATATAACAGTGTTATAATACTAATCCATGAATTGCATGATCAATATGATACAACAAACTGTTATCAAATACTTGTTGACATTGTTTTATTTTCCAGTATTTTTTAAATTACTATATAGAATAAGTTTATAAGCCTTATTTTTATATTTTCGTAGCAGTATGCAATTTTTGCTTCGACGGTCTCAAGGCGATTCTCAACTTTGCGTTAAATGAAGAAAAATTGCCAAATTAATGCGATAGTAAGCAGGGCGTGAGCTGTAAAATACCGAAGAGTTTGTAAAATGGATCTTTTATAACGTGATTGTATCGTAGTGATATGAAATCATTGTGTATCAGTTTATATATTGCAAGCGATATGAGAGAAGGTAAATTCGTGTCAAACAAATAGTCAAGTTAGTCTATGTATCATGATTGCTTGTCTGTATTTGTTTTTAAGTCATTTTTAAAAGTCATTTTTATTTTTTTAAGTTATTTTGTCTCAAATCTATTTCTTGGAAAGATTCTGGTAATAGGCGAGACGATAAAGAACAGCTTATATTCAAATTCTAGCGAAAATAAGACAGAAAAAATAATTAGTATCTAGCAATGCCTAAAAGCCAAAGAAATCGTGACGCTACAGGTAAAATTTAAATGATCAAATGTGGATAATTATTACTGAATGAATAAACAAACAGTAGTTGAACACAATCGAACAAAACGAGCAACTAGAAAAATGACAATATAATGTTGCACAAAGACAACGTATTCAAAATGTTAACAATGTAGATTTAAAAAAAGGCTAAAATATCTCGTTGTCAATACATAAAACTGTACATAAAACAATACATAAAAATTTTGAAGTTGCATATTTCTAAAAAGTAAATGAACATATTCTAAAATAATAAAACGTACTCTAACGACAAATTGAATGCAAAAAAGCGTAATATATTTTCAATATTTTTTTGTTGATTCTATTTATCTCTAAAATTATATTGATAAATATACAAAGAAGCAAATAAATATTCAAATAAATATTAAAAAGAGAAAAAATTTAAAAAATGATAAATTAGCACACAACAAAACGGAAAAGAAATATAATCCGTGGCATACAATCAAAGAATTTTGTACAAGGTTGGACTAAAAGAAAGATAGAAAAAATATCTAGATAATAAGCGACATCGTTTTTTGGAAATGAAGCATTAATCAATGTATTAGTAGATTTCCAGACTAACAGCAAACTAGCTGCTCAATAAAGTCACTACCACTCGAAAACAGTAATCTGCCCGGAAGCCAGCTTCAACTTAATCACCATTCAGACTGTGTTACGGAAAGCTTTTAGTTGCATTCGAAATGGATGAACATTTTACTAATGGAATCTTTAAAGTAGAAAGTCGATATATAAAATCTTATGAGACTAGTGGAGAGCTTGATAATAAATAGTGTTCAATGTAGACAAGATAGAAACATGAATCCATTGAGACTCTATGAATGATATTGCATCATCTCGAAATGTCGATAACGCGAGAAGATAATAATATTTCATAATAAACTTTATCATAAGATGCATTTAACTTTATAAAGTAAAATTTAAATTAAATACGCTTACATAACAAGAAACTAAATCTAAAATCAGTAACGTAAGATTTCAGAGTTTTAAAAAACTTCAGCACAAAGTATGTAATTGAAAAAAAACTTATATATATAATAAGTATATATTTCTATTTGTATCTATTGATTACATATTGTTTGATTGTAAATCAAACTACTACTTCACTGATGATTTATTAAGGACTTGACATCTAAGGCCACAGAATTTGAAACAAAACTTTAACAATGTTAGCAGAAATATTAACAGAAAATTGTTGTACTGATAAAAATTAATCGTTTCTATTAGCATATCATCGGAGGCCACCTTCAGCTCTAACTAAACCACTTAAAATTTGATACTAAGATTTATAATATTTACTTTTGATTATTTTCTTAACTAAGTCTCTCTTCTAATTTTGATTGTCCATCAACTGTAGAGATTAATATATTAGTATGTGCACTGAAATATAAATAATTATACATCAAAGAATTGATTATCATTGTTTTTCCAATGACAAGACAATGATAAAAGTAAACATCTTACACGTTCGTCTAATTTACAATTAAAATGCAATATTTTCAATTTTCATTTCTATAATGCATTTCCCGTAAACTAATTACTGCAACCCCTCCTCTAATTACTGAAACCAGTAAAATTTCTCACCTAATCTCCTATAATGTGCCGTATACACAGTCCCTTGTTGATACCCCTCACTGGCTGTAAACCACGTCACGTTAACGGCTCGCTTTCCCACATTAGTTGTCATAAAATTTGGCGCGTCAGGAGCTGCAATGAAAAGCAAACTGATTTGCCCCGACAACGAATAGGCTTGTTGCAAGAAAAAGCCATAATAATAGAATTGATGACTTATGCTAGTGTAAACCGGAGGAAATTGGGCGATGCATATTGATAAACTACAGCTGGTCACGAATCGCATCCACAATAATATCAACTGTTGAATCTATCATGTAAAAGCAATATCTTCTTTCTACTGTTCTCTTCATATTTGAAAGATTTAACGAAGACGAAATAATAAAGATGACCTTTATTATTTCTTGAAAATGTAACTGATTATTTCTGTTAATCATGTAATTAAGGAAACTAAATTTAAAAAGATAAATTAAGAGATAATAATTAAATGTAGAGCATTTAACTTCCTTACGTCCATCTGCCAATGTTCGTGCTTCGATCGTCACCGGTGTGCTTCGTCCGACTCTAGTCCGAGCGCACAGAGTCACTCTGTATGTGTGTTGCGGTCGCAGTCCGTTCAGCTTCAGTCTCGTGGTGTTCGGTTCGTCTAATTCTATTTGCACTTCGTGATTGTAAAGCGGTGAATCAAAAGGATTAATCACTGAGAAAATAAAAGTGAAATCAATGAATAAATAATAAAAATATACTGAACTTGAGACAGAATGCGATAATAAAAAATCGTAGACACTTACATATAAAGTGATAATATTTCCTAAATCAGACTTATCGATTATTTTTAATTCAATTTATTGTCCTCTTAGTAATTTAAACAAAATAAGCAATAAATAAAAATTAATTCATAATTACAGAATAACTCGCAATTTATTAATTTAAAATTCATACTATAGTGTTGTGCTTAGTCATTTTTTCTCCATTGCGCTGTATATTTGATTATATCTATCATTTCACGTATAACATAATAGATAAAAACATATTATAACTTACCAATATAAGTAATTTATACAATATTGCTATTATTGACTCGCAGTATATTATATTTATATGATGAAATAAAAGAATAAATAAATAAATAAAAAAGTAATATTTATTTGCGTCTATTTCTTAAATACCTGCGTATGTGACGGTATATCCGACAAAGACTCCGTTGATATTGACTGGCTTCTCCCAACTGAGTCGCAACAAACTAGCGCTGCGACCTATCACTGATAACTGACTTACTGGATCTGGTACTAAAGTTGACAATAGAAAAATACAACACATTTGTAATATAGGCTATTATGTAATATAAGCTATTATAGACTTTATCCGTTGAAAAATATCAAGTTAATTGATAAAGAGTACATTTAAGATCAAACGCTATAAGATCATTATGAAATATTATAATATTGTTAGCTCAATTTCTGTTATTTGAAAGTTTTACAAGTTGTACATTTTAAATTCAACTTGTAAAACTAAAATTGAGCAAATAATATTATATTATTTCATAATGAACTTATATTTTTGGATCTCAAATGCAGTCATAAGTTTATAACTATTATTATAATCACAAACACACCTGTTTTTAAACACAACGCAATAATTTTAAATCTACAATTTGTACATTTTCAATTCAACTTGTAGATTTTAACATTATAACTTCGTGTTTAAACACAGGTTTGTTTTGTGATAATATTAAGTCATAAACTTCATTAATAATTTATGCGAACATAAACGAGAACGGTCAAATCTGGTGCACAGGGTGCATTGTAATATAAGATATAATGTGCATAAAGAATGCTAATGTCCATTTATCAGTAGTAAATTTAAAATTAGAGACATTGCTTGCGGCGTTCAGCGCTTCATGCGAACATTTTTCCCGCAGCGAAAAACACTGATTGGGCGATAATGAAGAGTAATACGATTGCGTACCTTTAAAATTAACAAAAAATAAGAAAGTCGTCGAGAAAATCAGTCTATGCAATCGTTAAATTTTCGAGATCATTATTTTACAAGCGCATCGCTTTTATTAAATCGTTTATAATTATCATCGTTAGACAACGAATACAGTTGGCTGATTTAAATGAAGCTAATTACAATTAACTGTTAAAATCTCACAGTAAAATTGTAAAGCGCTATTATTCTATACTTTGCATCACTTGCAGTAGACCTACTTACTTTTAAACTTAACCTTTTCACTCGTACAAATAATTATACTGAAAGTTTTAATCTTGTCTTTTACTTCAAAAAATCTTCTTTTATTTTGCTGCTTATCTATCTTTCACTTAAAATTTGCAACATGAACTACAATTATAAATTTAGCATTCACAATTAATTGTAGAATCATAAATAGCTATTATAGTCGTTTTGATGATAAAGGTAATCATTAAATGTAAAGTTATAGTCGAGACAAAAAATTATTATAGCCTCACATTTTTAGTAACATTTCAATAATCGCATACTTTTAAAATAGTTCACTTGATATTTAAATATTTGTTCATATTTTTACTGTTAACTGAAACAATTGCATAAGAAAAGTATTTTTAAACTGATCAGAATCATCAGATTATTCATTAGATTGATTAAATTATTCATCTTTAACAAAAATCTTTTTGTTATTTTTTTGTGATTCCAAAAATCACCAAATCAGTAATTTGATTACGAACAAAACTTTAATTAAATAAGTTACCGAAATTAAAGATGCTAAAAATAGATTGACTAACTTTTATCAGAATCTACAAGCGAATATCATCCTAATCTAGTTTCGTTCAATTTCTAAGATACAGTATTTTTTGAACGAAATGAAAACAATTCCTGTCTACTGGATTAAAACTTTAACTCAATTGATTCTCTGCTTAACAAGAAGTCAAATCAAATTACACGAAAATTTAATGACTAATTCACGTTTTTAGAAAATTCTTTAAGAAACAAAAATATCGTACTGTTGTAAAATTTGAAATCTTACAAAATATTCTCTGAATTAAAGCAGAAATTGAGAAAGTAGTAATTTTTAAAGAGAATTTAAAGTAAAATTTATCAGCAGATTCAAATCGAATAAAAATACGAACACTTTATTGAGAGCCAACGGGAAAAATGAGTTACTTTAAATCGAAGTCGTTTGACTGAATTTCAACATTAGTATATTTGTAATACAAATATACTAATATTAAAGATGCATTTTTATAAGTTAATACAAATTTTGTATAAACTTATAAAAAATGCGTCTTAAATACAATATTTTGCTCTAAATCGTAAATAATATGACAATAGTTTCATTAACAGTCGTAGACAGTACTTTCTATATAAATTCAAACCACGCATACATGTTTATTAATACTACTCTTATAACAAATCAGAATCAGTGAAAATAATATTGATTGATATTGATTGTTGAAGAGCATCTTTTACTAAACGCTCCATTACCAGTGCTTCTATATTGCATCATATGTAGAACATTCTGTTGCTGCTAATAATCGTTGATTGAGTCGTACTTTCTCTTATTATGACGAGACAATGTCTCTGTCAGAGTCTCTTTTGTCGTGACTTCAATCTCCTACCTACGCTTTTACATCAAGCGACAATAGACTAGTTGTATTATAATTGAAAAAATACTATTGACCAAGTAAATTAAAGTTTTGAATAAAAGCATAGAGCGGAAGTAGGCTATAACTACTTTTTAAAAATAGCTTTTATTATATTTTAAATTATTTAATACTATTGTTTATTATTCCTAAAAAAATGTCCGCATAATATAGTATGCCTATCTCTAGATATCAACTTTTTATGAGCAGCAAATAATTGTATGTCGATAAACTAAGGAAAAAGCAAAATATTTAATAAATAAACTGGCTGAACTTATCTTATTTTGAGAATCAAATTTCATGAGTTTTACACAAGCGAAAGTTAGTAGATAAAAAATTCACTTATTTGCAACCCAATTTAAATGTATCTTGTATATTTAACGAAGTAAATTTAACAATGTAATCAATAAACAATATATATTATACATTTTTATTGAATACTATACAATCTTGATATATTTTATAAAAAATTTCAACAAGACGCACTATAACAACGATAAGAAGCGCAATTTCACCGTGAAGCACCTCTTCAATTTTGTTTACCAGTAAATCTCAATTACCTTCCAGCGTTGCACATAAATGCTGAATGAATTTGTTAGTGCTGAAAGCGAGCTTGGAATATTAGCTTTGCTGTCTAATAGTGTCTCAACAGAGCACAATGAATATTAGAGATTCAATCTTATGTATTATCAGAGGAAAAGATATTCGTATAATGCAATTAGTTTATTATTGAGCGTTAAAACTAATATCATCTTGACAGTTTTGTTTATTATAGACAATGTAATCAACTAATCAATAATAAGTTAGTTATATATTCAGATAATAATTTTTTTGTATTCACCAATATATTATTCAAAATTAACCGCAGTATTAAAATAACATATATTATATTATTGTAATTCAGTTTTTAGAAGATAAAGTAGAAAGAATAATATATAAGTAACACAATTGATCAAAACAAATTACATCATACGATAATTCTTACATTGTAATAACAAAATGCGATAGTAAAATACCTTTTAAGACCAACTGCGACAATTTTAAGCTTAAACGTTAATTAATTAATTAATTAAATTTAAAACTCAAAATTATCCATATTTATTGAATATCATAACCTATAAATCAAATAGTAATATGAAGTTTAAGCAATATTAAATAAGGTCTATAAATATACCTCCTTCTTTAGTTGCAAACGTGACAGATTGACTCGATGGTCCTTTATACTTTGCGTTTAGTACCATAATATGCGCTGTGATATTTGTGAACGGCCATAGATTATAGATATGACCGGAGTTGATCTCTCGCTTCTTCCTCCCGGTCGATACATGGGCCGCGCCGACCTGCCAGCAGACCGGAGGCTCTCGGTAAATGATACTGTGTTCCCTCATCGTTGAGATACCTTCTTCTGTCTTCCATAACTGAATCTGTTACATAATTACATTAGAAAATCTCTGATAGAATAACAGCTTTATTATTTAAAAAATTAACAGAATTAATTAGGTTTTATTAGGATTTAGTAACGGCGATGCAAATTTTAGTATGCGTAACTTAAGAGATATTGAAAGAAGCGTTTATTTTAGAGAATGTAACTTTGTTTTTTGTTTTTAAAAAAATCAAATATACAGTATAGCTAAAATGTAGAATAGATGGTTATTAAAATTTCGAATCAATATGCATAATGTACAATTGTTTACAGTTCAGATGTTAACATTTTAATATATGACTATATTGCATTCAACACGTATTAGTATGCACGTCTTCTTGTAAAAAATAATGCAGAGCATTCAAATCTGTTTAAAATTATCTCGTGTCCTTGCGTAATTGACATTTTTAAATCGAATAATTGTCAACAAAGTAATTAAAATCATCGCACAATTCTACACTATATCCGGTTCCTGTTTTGCCATAGCGAGCAGCTGCAAGAAGGACTAAGGATTACTTCTACTGTACTTACGAGATGCATTTACATCGCGTTAAATATGGAACACGGATTATGGACTACTATTTTGTATATTAAAATTATTTTCAAATATTCCTTGATATTTCAGATATTTTACAATGGTAAAAACTTTAAGGCAAGGGTAAATAAATAATAGAAAAACACTCATTTGAGAGTTTTTATTATTTATAAGTACTCTAAAATGAGTGTAATGCATTTACAAATAACGTTAAATAACTTAAGATTAAAAGAAATTTGTAAAAGACATCCGCTAATGATTCTCTTTCACTGATATATTATTGCAAGCCTCATTGTTATCACTTATAAGGAGTAGATATAATCCTTTTTACCTTATATCCTCTAAAGAAGCCTTGCATGCGCCACGGTCCGGTATTAACGGGATTCCACAGAAAATCCACCGTCGTATCCGTCACTGTCTTATCCGGATCTCTTCGAAAACCAAACGGTATTTCCAGGGGTACTGCAATAAATAGTTCAACGAAAAAAGTATAGGTATATTGTAAATGTGTTAATTCAATTGGTATAAACGTAGTTGAAAGTAAAGCGTTATTTCACCTGCGCTGATTACAAACAAATATCCAGATTCTATTTACATGTATGGATTTCCTAAAATATGATTAAATTAGACAATGCTTTCATTTTTAATAACAATAACCTCATTATAATCAGATAACGTATGTCCAATGAAATAGCTGTAATAATCATGGGCATTGCACATTTTATTCTAGCACAGAATATAGATAATATTTCATTTTTTAAGCAGGTTTTCTAGAATCAGATATTTGATAAATGAAAAAAAGATTTATTATTAGTAATTTAATTTTGATGATCGTAATATCGAATCTTCTTCACTTACAATGATTTTCTTTGTATGTCCAAAAGCATTCGATTAATTAATTAAATTCATTGTTTATCGCGACTGAATATAAACTCTTCCTTTCGTTCTAACAACAATCCAACGTTGCGCAATTAATTGTCAAATAATTATCCATCAATCAGCCCCACAGTAGTCCCAGACGCTTTAGTGGCGCATTTCATTAACTGCTATCAATGTCATTCAGCGAAATTTATAGTATGCATTAACTGTTGCCATTGAACAATTTGCAAGAACGTAGCATCAGAAAATTGCTTTGTCTTCAATTGACTGGCTTTTCGTTAGATTCGATTTATATTTTATATAATTAAAGAGATGCCCAATCAACAAGTCCACTAATCAAATATAAATTTTTGCTTCGTTTAAATCTAATTTTGCTTATCCACAACTATACGAATCCAATAATATGGATCGTATCTTTACAGTAATGTTGCATCATAGACACGATAAAAAAAACAATTAATAAAAACGCATTATCACGATGATGTTTAATTGTATCTCTAATGTTGTGCCTTTCTATTAAACTAAGTAAACTAAAAGTAATGCTTTTTTGTAAAGTTTAATATAAAAGCATGTAATATAACTTTAATTGACTTATTGATGATGAATTAATATAAAATATGAGTGAATTATAACATTATTCATAATATATTGTATAACATTAATTAATATTTTTCTGTTTTGATACGTTAAATAAGTGTGCAAAGTTCAACTAAAAAACATCTGAATGAAAATATATTTACTAAATACCAGAAAATATCAAAGTAATCGTAAATTCAAGTTAGAAAGCCACAACTTTGCTACATCTAATTGAAATACTCATTGCTTGTAATATATTACGCATTAGCCATCAAATATTGTTGATACAAGTTGAATACATATAAAACTCCATCACAAACAACTACTGTATTGAAATTGGAAAATAAGCTGAAATGAAACAAACCGCTTTAAGCGCTACTGTTTAAATCATATTTAGATTAACGGTTCAACACACCAGGGTCGAGTGCTTCAACTGACCGAGTCACGTTTACTCGATGATTCGCCCAGAAACTCGAAAATTAAAATCTTATTGCATATGCAAGACGTCTGTTGCATTTTAAAAATTATGTCCACCCAGCAGTGTCATTAAGTACGCGACTCGATTAAATCGCTTACACGAGACGTAGAATATTAAGAAAATTAAATAAACCGGCGTGTTGATTTACTTTTAGATACACTATAGGAATACAAAGAATTATAAAAAAATGTTGTAGAATTTATCGATAATTGATCTTATTTACGTATAATTGAATGCGATAAAATACTGTATCATTATTTCATAACAATATTGTTTTACAAAATAACATTCGCTTAGTGATTCCAATAATTGTATGTTAGCGGATTAAATCGCGCAATAAATGAAAGTTTTATTTGAAAGCTGCATTTGTCCGATTCTGCATTTACTTGTTTCTTGTCATTTTTACGATCGAGTGACCAGAGTGGTTGGTTTTGGGTCACACGGATGATTAATAATACGGACTTGACTAGGGTCACGTGTTCTGAAGACCGCAAGTAGAGTCAGAGTATCTTTACTATATGAAAACTGAGTGACTGCTTATAGCCTTTAACAAAATATAGGCCTACTCATTTAATACAATCAATAAAGATTATTACTATTT
Source organism: Oconnorella tubifera (assembly GCA_034700105.1). Lineage (NCBI taxonomy): Eukaryota > Metazoa > Annelida > Clitellata > Enchytraeida > Enchytraeidae > Oconnorella > Oconnorella tubifera. The sequence goes on from JAQIXG010000044.1 coordinate 20,123, forward strand.
ATTTGAATTTCGCACTTAAAATGACATATATTTTGTACCAAATTTTTTTTACCAATCGAAATAATAAATTAATAATAACATTTTAACAGAAAGGCCATTGTTTTTTAAATTTTTCTATGTAAACCAATGATAAGAAATAATGAGACACAAAAAAGAATCAATATACTATAGGCTTCCGTTCGTTATGATTTACATTATATAAATATTATTCATAATGTATAAAAAGAAATGTAAGCCTGTTCGAAGTTATAATAAGAGATAACATTAAAGATCTTGTAATATCATAATGTAAAATCCGTTCTTTTGTTCAGCGAAGAACACACGCAAGCGTAAGAGAACTGCGGTAATTTACACAAGTCTATTGTAACGAGAATTTTTACTGAAATTTCAAAAATACAGAAATGTAAAACATTTTGCAATAGAGCATCTAATATTAAAAAAAGTTTCATAATTACGGTAACTCACAAACGATCACGGGATGTACCTACACTGTATTTTGCAACATAGTTCATTAAAAGAAACTGACATATTTACAAAATCGTAGCTTTTATGTACATAAGTTTCGTATATATGAAAAAATAAATAATTTGTTTGCAATATGCCAGAATTCTATAACAAAATTGCAGTTTGAGAGCCTGCAACTTTTGTAATATTGTTTATATTCACTCCACGATTATGTGTTACTGGTTTAAATGTAATATTTAATATGCAATCAATTTATAACATTTCCAAGCTTTTAGGAGTAGAAAACATAACAACTCATTCACGTCAATTTATGATATTTATTCATTAATACTATTAATATCATAATTTATTTCAATACGATATTAAGGACTTCTAATATATGCTTAGCCATATGCATTATAATCTCATAGCACTTTTACCAAACTTATGCAACTTAAAATAGAACTAATACTCTCAGCGTTACACAAAACTAATACATTAGCTTTGGTCTATTATCATTCATTGTTTCGAGTATATCCTTGAATAAGACTCATTTGATAGCATCAGCTGTATCAGATGTCCTTGCATCAAACTGGCTTCATCTATATTTGATTTTCAATGCTATCCAGAAATGACTCGTGATCCGCCGTCCAACTGAAAGGATTAAGCAGTGACGACTTTGTCACGCGCGATAGTCACGTACTGGCTTACGTATTCATCCGTCACCTGCACAAGTCAGTCTGTCTGTCCGCTTCAACTGTCTGTCTGTTTGTCTGTCTCACTGTTTACTTGACACCATTTGATAAAAAAAATATTGAAAATAAAAAGTCATGAAAACGTGTTTACGTATTAATTTAAACGAAATAATGTATGCACAAAATAATTTAATTGTGCGATTAATATTAAGATGAATTTAATTAATTAAGATTAAATTACAAACGATTCTAGAAGTTTGCAACAATTTCAAGATAAGGTTTTATATTTCGTATGTCTTACAATCAGGAAGCAAAAAAGTGCTGAAAATTTGTATTAAACACTCCGAGTCAGATTAATAATTATAGAATAAATTTCATAACGCACTAAACATTTAATTCCCTTTTTGGTCCTTGAGACAATCAATAGCAACAGAGATGGATGACATCACAATCAATCTCCGTAAAGTTTAAGCTACGCTGATTAATTAATCATTGCAACAAAATTCACTCAATAAAGAAGCGATCACAATCAACATGTTTCATAAAGCATGTTTTCTGTGAGTTTTTTTGCAGTTTTCTATTTTACCCCATAAATGTTGTGAATCCACTTGCCAGTGGCTGTTGCAGTAAATGTTAAGAAGCGTGAAATATATCTAATCTAATCTCGCTGGTCAAAGATCACAAGCGGTGCGATCCCACGCAGCGCATATTTTGCGACGCTTTAGTGCGGCAACGTGAGCGGCGCGTTTTTATTCATTTACGGTCGCATTGCGTCACGCATGTTCGACCAACATCGATGACTTTTCTCGGAGGCATTAACTTTCAATCAAATACTCACATCATCCTAGCTTAGTTGATGCTTATTTCTACGAAATTACCTTTAACGCGAAGTAACGCAATCACGAAAGCTTCAAAGTGTTGCGTTATTTCAATTTATCGAATATTTAATAAAAACGTGAGAGGTAATCAGCAGATGAATAAAATACAAGAGTATATGGTTTCGTATCATCGTATTCCCTTTTTTACAAATAAAACCATCGCGTCATTTTATTATTAGAATTCTGATTGAAGTCTATTAATTTTCGTAAGACAGTTTTAATTGTTTAATCAATTTGATTAAAACTATACCCATATAAAAAGTAGCTTTTTAATAATAGACGAGTGGATAATAATAATATTAATTTATACTTCCCTATTATGTTTTTCTCAATTTACATGTTTATTAAATGTTATCTTGCTTATTTGGTTTTTCTTTTATTTATGTTGGAATGCATATCTTTCAAGTAAGTCAATATAAAAGCAGGCTGTTAATATAAAATATAATGCAATAATTTGTATTATATTTAATATTAACTGGCTAAATTATAGCTTCGAAAGTTTACAAGCTCTTACCGTCTTCCCCCGAGTAGCCTATGACGGCCCTAGCGGCTGAGGCTGCCTCCCCGACTTCATTGATTGCCAGTACATAGATTTCGTATGGCTTATACACTGACTGACCGTCCACTGTTAAAGTGTTGGACGCTGAGTCGACCGTCCTTTCCTCGTAGATCCCTCCCAGGGACTCGGGATCGTGACGACGCCATTTGACCAGATAGTAAAATCCAGGAGCATTTTGTTCCTCTCGCGACATTAGCTGTTGAATTAAATTCATTTAACTTTTACTATTATAAAGTTAGAATCAGGCTAGTGATAAGAGCTAAGATTTAATTTTAAAATAACAGAATATCTAAGACAGCATCGTGAAAACTTGCGGGTAAGAAAAAATAGATCATTATTGAGAAGGTAAAGAAATTTTGAAGTTTACATATAAGAAAACAAATTAAAAATCTTTAAAGATGCAAAATGTAGTTCATCTTTATCAATTACTCAATTGTTTGACTCAAAGCATATACTTAAAAACCAACAAAAGTTACAATATAAAGAATCATAATATTGACTGCAAAGTACAATACCTCCCAAGTGATAACCAGTGAATGCGGCCTAACGTTAAGCGTACAAACCCCGCGAGGATTGATGTGGGGCACCTCTGGTGGAGTTGTACACGTCTTCACAGTGGGTACACTGGGCAAACTCATCCCAACCGAATTCTGGGCTATGACTCTGAAAGTATAATTGCCCCAGGGCGACAGGGCTATGCGCTCGTACGTTCGGTCACGTGGTAGTTGGGTTTTGGCAACTTGCCAGACGTCGGGTCGGAATGACGTGTTGTACTCGATGATGAACTGAATGACGGGGGAATGATTCTCGTTAAGAAGACGCCATTGAAGTTGGACGACGCGCGCGCTGCACGACGTCATTCGAACGTCAGTAGGAGGATCAGGAACGTCTAGAAAATGTGATATAATTTATTGTTTGATGCATATTTTTGTTTATAATTTATTGCGTTACAAATATATTGCAGGCTAATATATTTATAACTCAATAAGTTTGAGAATAGAGAAAATAAAAGAAATAATAAATAGTATATATAGTAAGCTTTTTATCATAAGTTTAACTACAAAATGAATTGTATTAAGGCTCACTGAATTCAACTCAAATTAAAAATACACAGAGCTTTTTTAATCTCACAAATATCTGAAGATGTGAGTCATGTGACAAAGCTGCATTTTCAATGAACATCACAACGCTCATTCTGACGTATAAAACATTAACATGACTTATACGTCAGAAATAGACTCAACGAATGAACTTACAGACAGCGCGTGACTAAAGCCATTATCAATCCAATCATCCGACTAAACTGGTTGAGCTACAAACGCAACAGGATCTTTCCTCAAGTATGCAATCTCGAATTGGACATCAATTGACAACATCTCATGTTGCAGTGCTATAATAAAATCTCGAGCACGTTTCCTCTGATGCATTACGTGACGAAGATTGAGTCCTTATAACGTTGCGATATACTGTATGTATACATTGCTTGCGTAACAGACAAAGCAATCAGACATAGCACTTGCGAAAAGTTTGCAGACTTTTGAATTTTTTTAGATTTGTAATTTTTATCAGTTTTCGAAATTCGATATTTAATTCTTAATTATGTGTTTTTTAATCATTGTTAAATCTAAATAAATGTATTTCTTAGTTAAATGAAAAGAGAAACTTAACTAAAAGTGATTAATTAATATTAGATATTAACATAGAGACTTTCTGGGTATTACAACTAGAGGTTTCTAAAAGTCGTTGTAACCCTAAGGCGGTCTGCAAATCACAACCGCTGATCATGCGGTCATGATGTCATATTGCTTGCCGTAGGATAAATGCAATGGCAAATTAATTTCATATACAAATGTCACAAATAAATATTCCGATTGCTTTATACGCGAGTTAGCAAATGCTTATATATTTCTTTTATTAACTGAGTTATAATACCAAACTAAGCAAATCTATCGATCAAATACAAGATCACCCCACACCTCAACGACTTAAAATCACATTGTAAACAGTTTGCATTATTATAATAACATAAGTAACTGTTATATTATATCGATTAGTAAAGTTAGACATAGATTCGAAATATAATTGATTTAATGATTGTTTGGAATAGTTATCTCAATGATAACGTCTTCAATCTGTATTTAATATCTCTAAAATAATTGTCACAAACAAAATTGAATATTGAAAAAATTACAACCTGTTTTGCGGAAAAGTATACATTTTCAAGCTTTTCCCCGTACGGCTAGATTTATTTCAAATGTTTCAATTTGGTTGAAGCGTAAAGTTCGAAGAAATTTCGTAGAGAAACGCGATGCAGCGATAAGTCAGTTTAATTTAGTCAGAAGAAAATCAGTCGAAATGTCGACTGATTCAATGAGAGTGCAGTTAAAACGAATAAGTTAATTATTCTAAAATAGACAGCAGAGTAATAGTTTTACCTATTTCTGGGCTGTTCTAAGCAAGAAAAGTTCATGTTATTATACTCGTGGAAGAAAACACGTTATTTATCATAGAATCATCCTAAAAGTTTAAATCATATTGTATAAACACTTCGTGGCAAACGATGAAAATATACATCACCATTAATATTTTGAAAAAAAATCAATATTAAAGAATTTAGATGTCGTATTGTAGTTATTAGTATCTAGAAACTTTAGTGCAACCAATACTTCCCTTGTTGCTATTGCAAAGTGAAATTTGATATGATTATAATTTCATGAGCTTAATACAAAGAGGTTTAAAATCTTAACATTTCTCTGTAAATTACGATTATAAACATCGCCTGAATAAAATTAATATAAATCTACAGAAGAAGTCGTTCAATATTTCTTATCTTCTCGTCTATCTAGATAACAATGCCTTGCCTATAACTCAATCTTATGAAAGCTATCTTATCCTCGACGGAATCGCCTGAAAATCAAACGATAGTAGAAGTTATACTTCTCTCTCGAATAAATATCTATCTCTGTTTCTGAATGAAGGCATTCTTGCGTTTTCCAGCGATTACCTCCATTGAGCGATAATATGAGACGAAGCGTAATTGCGGATGTGATCTAATCTTGCCCCGTGCGCATGCGCTTTTGAAGATTGCGCCTTTAGCGTTCGTTTTTCTCACATCAGAGCGCGTTGAGAATAGATCGCGCGCGCTATTCCGTTGGGACGTTCGGACATACGCTGAATTACGGCCCCCGTGTAGTCAAAGGAGCGCCGGTCAAGTGTAGAGGATACAAAATCCCGACGGCGAAAAACGTACGGTATTGGAAGTAGGTAAACGAGAATACCAACGTCATTTTTTTCGTCAAGGCCCGTTAGAAAAGCGGTTAGAGCGCTCGACTCGAAATCGATAGGTATGGGATCGAATCGCGAATTGCTCACTATTTTTTCTAACTAGCTGCACCCTTTAGTAAGGTACTTAAATTGACATCTACAACTTCGGTATGGTTCATATAATACGGTAATCCAAACGTTAAACATAACCTTAATCTTAGAAGCTTTGCTGGGTTTTCCGAACAATTTTTAGAGAGATAGATTTTTGACGTGGTGTGAAATAGCCATTTTTGGATTAGCACTTAGTTTTATATACAATTTGAAACATAGACATTATAGTATTATACAGTGTTATATGCTCACCCACGCTAGAGCTCAAAAAGATAAAAAATTATGAAGTCCAACCACGCGTTGCAGCCGTCAACATAAACATGATAAGTCGCGAAGTTTTGATTGATCGATATCAGTATGAAGTATGACCGATATTAAACATTACTGTGCTTTTGATTTTAATTTCTTTGGGGAAATATCTAATTAATTTACTTTATCTATATAGTATATATTATATACACAAATACAGTCGTTTAATATAATATGGCAATCGCATAGTTATTACAAGATATAAAGTACATGAAGGCCTATAAGAAATACAGACACTGTGCTAGTATGGCCGTCAACGCATGGGCGCCATAGGCAGCCGGATCAGTAATTTATACGTTACACACATAACACAATGCCCTGTCCGATGAAACACCTGGCCAACACGGTGTCACGCGGTAGCATTAAAAAAATTTATATTTTAATATTAATAAAATATAGATATAGAGACAGTTTAGTTAAACAGTTTAATATTGGAAGAGTTTATTATCAAAGCAGTTTCGTCAACAGTTTGTTTTTGATGCATTGTTGTGATAAAGTTTATTAACATCATTAAGTTGTATAATATGCTGGATCAGAAATATTAGTAAAACAAAAATGTACGCGACATGACATATGTTTTTACTTGAAATATTTCATAAACGCGATAATTATAATAAACAATAAATTAATTAAGATCATTTGATTAAAACATAATAAAAATAAAAACATATATAATTTTTCATTTGACTATATAATCACAACTAGGATCATTCGTAATAAGATTCGTTAATGCTTACTTAATATCAAAACAAAAAACGAGTATTTTACTTCTAAGTATTTACACTTCAACTGGCCGTTTGTATTTTCTTCTGTAGTTATTATGTATCGACGTTATGATCGTCTATGGGGCTAGTTAAGTTGCCGAACAACGAACTGCTGCCCATCTACTTTCATCGTAATTCAACGCTCCCTGGGCGCATCATCAACTGCGCAAATACAATGAAAGCGATTCGTAAAATATGACAATTGGATAGCGCGAGTCCAAGACGTATCGGTCCCTTTCGCAATCGTAGAGGAGGGTGAATATTACTTCCGGTTTCGATTGATGTTCCGTTTAAAGCCGGCACTTCATTAGGTAAAAGTGAAAAATGCTATCCCAGAAGGGGAGAGAGAAATAAGTGAGAAACTTAATAGACTTAGAGGGAAAGTTCTATAGTTGCCATATGATAGGAAGGAATATATATATATTTATATAAAGAGTAGATAGTAAAGATAAAATAATATATTGCGATGTATTGGGCTATGGTTTTATTGTTATATCTTACTTTATATTCATTTAATATTTTTCAGCCATGCGTTTTACAGAATCTTAATTTTATAAACCTGCAATTAATGACATAATCAACAAAAAATACAAACAAATATATCAACAAACAGAAAAATATTAAAATTTCACAAAAAAACGTTTTAGCAAATACACAATACTATTCAACATTAACTAATAAACACTTATAAAAACACATTAGTAAAGTGTTAAATAGCAATTTAACTGTTTCACTAACTATAGCAATCAGTTACAATTTGTAATATTGTAATAATGTGTAATCTGTACATAAGCGCAACAGCCGATATCATTCGCACACAACTGACAATCAAATATTGCGTCTAATCGATGACATCGCGTTTCGTAATTTGTATCACAACGCAAATTGTCTTCGTCACGTGAATAATTTAATACTATTCTCCATTACGTGACGTCAGTTATGCCCGTCGCGTCATTACTGTCACAGAACGATGACTAATTTATTCAATATGTGATTTTAACTTTAGTGTCTTATGGCGCAAAACAAAACGATTGAGAAAAACATTGACTGAAACTTGTCATTGAATAAAGTATGAAAATTAACACTACTCTAGATTTTTGTAATCACAATCTTGCCTGCAATATTTATTTCAAACATAAACTCATTAGAGACTTAGTAATTTATCCAATATTGAACCTAGAGTCTCTTGCTATCTTTGTCATGGTATATTTACGAGCTCGTACTAGCTATACGCTGCTTGTTGTAGTCACCCGAGTGATGGGAATATATACAGTAACTCTGAAAGCCGCAATAAATTTTTGGTGCGTTAATGTTTACTACCTTTTCAAACGGGACCCATGCGATTCAGCAGAGAGAGAGCCAAAGTGCCGCGGAACAACTTTGCGACTAGTAATTTCATCAGACTGATAGCAGCGTTTAGTTATTTAACGTGTCGTTTGCTGTAATTTCGGTATACGTTCGTCGTGGATAAGTTAACTAAGAAGACGGTTCGTAAATCGCAGCCAAGTCCCCTGAGATGCCCCGACCGGGCCGTCCTCAAGTCGATGGAGAATCGGGAGTTTTCTTCGTGATGAACGCCTCGAATTAATAATGCAAGAGGCGCATCGTGCTTGCAGTGAGTATATCGACAGGGAGGTCGCAAACCTTTTTCGACAAAAGTCAGCGACAAGGAAGCTAATAAATTCAGCGAGTAATAAATCATCAGCCAGCTGTTAGTTAACGTTGTCTATCTATTAGTATGTTGCGTTTTCCGAGGTAGAAAAAATATGAAAATATTGTATGTTATTGATGTGTTGTCATTTCAGGAACAATGTACAATAATTAACCATTAATATTGAACCGGCAGAGATCCTTATCTTTAATTCATTATGAATATTAACAAGATATGAGAACTTTTCTTAATATTCAAGTTAATAACTTTGACATTAATGAAAAATGATTGTATGAAAGCATTTCTTTTACACTGATTATTATTTATTAGAATCATCCAGTAAAAAAACGTACAACGCAAGATATATTATACTACTTTTGAGATACAATGATTAGCCGACTGATTTTGAATTTGGATTCAATTTAGGATAAGACAAGAGAATATGAAATGAACCTTCTTGTGAGTCATTAATAGTTGAAAGTCTACAAACCAAAGCAAATGTTATATAATAATACATAAATTTTGCGGATAAACGTACGTGTATCCGTAACTCATTCCATTTCTTTACTTTGCGAATATAGAAACTTTTTTTCGTGTTATTTATTCTTTCAGTAAAAATAATGGAGAAATTAACTTTAGGTGACAAAAATCGAAATGGTATTTCTTAAATTAAACTCTTTTTATTCAAAAAAATCGAAAATAAGCCACGAATTAAAATATAACTTTCAATATCACGCTTACAAATAATTTTTTAAATCAGTATTATCATGCATTATTTTACGAGATACGCATACAATTGTCTTACAATGAAAAAAGTTTACTCAAAAATATCTAAAGAAGCAGAAACATATGATATCACCCTCTATCGCTTTCGGACATCTGAACCGTAGAGACTCGGCGCATAAATCAACGAAATTTGAAATTTCCGAAGTCATGTCCAGCGGCGAAAAACATTATTGGAGATGAGCTACTGTTCTCATCTGAAGAAATATTGCGATGAAACTCTGCACCATGAGTTTGCGAGCAAAGTACATTCTCGCAGTGATTTATATCAAAGCAGAAACTTATAGTAGCAGTTATAGAACACCGAAAAAGGCGACACGGAATATTGGATCGTTTCAGAAAGTTTCGTGTATAAAAGGACTTTTAAACAGCGAATTTTCTTTTTATAATTTTTTTAATTTAGTAAACTGAGTAGTTTGTAAGTTTTGCAAAGTATTTCTTGAAAATAGCGATAGATTATTATTTGAAATAAATGCACTATTTAACAGCGAAATCTTAAGAGAAATTTTGCGATCCAATGAAATAAGTAAACTCCCAATTTAATGTATGATATACAATAAATTTATAATATAGTAAGTTTAAATACAAATTACTTTATATTTAAACTTATTATAATTACTGATTTAAATTTAAACTAAAGCCAAACATAATAAATAAGACAGTTTAAAGACAGAAGTCGTGATTTGCTCGATTAACTTCATACGCATGCAATAATTATTGTTTGATTTGCTTTTAACCCAGTCGCTGACTAACAACTAAAGAGTAGATCGACAACTGGACAGAAGAATCAAGAATAAAACGAGGAGTGATGTTTCAGTAACAAATGATTCTGTTTGTCCATTACTCTCAATACATGATGCATGGCATAAAATTAAGCTACAATTCGAAATCATTCGTGTCACGACTAATATCTACGCATTTATCTAGGAAAAACCGATCGCAATAGTGTTGAATACATTTCAATGTTTCATGTTTCCTTTAACACTCTAGTGGTGAAGATCTTAATCTTAAATCGTAGAAAAATTTAAAAAATGGTTGTAGGCATCTTTTTCAACAACTCTCAAAGGTATTATTTTTATTACTGTTGAGAGTTAATGTGTACATATTGCATCTTTTTATAGAAACTCTACATAATCCGATTTAACTAAAAACATTTGACCAATAATATAACCAATATCACAGCAACATACTCTGCAAAGAATGCTGCACATTTAATGGCATTAATTAAACAGACGGAAAAGTATACTTAGTTATAGTTATTACTGAAATAACATAATTTTTTAATACTTTAAAAAGTACTTTTAAAGACACTCTTTAAAATTTATTAAAAATTGTAAATTATCTATATATAGCTTAACTGTACTATCGATTATCATAATTAATTAGAGCATTATTAATAATGTAATATGTCAAAGTTATAAATGATTGAATACAAAAAACAGTTTGGGCAGCATATCGGTTTTGCAAACTACAGTATATCCGATAATCATTAATAACACAAATAATGAATGATATTTATTGAAGAAGCCTTGTTTGTATTAGAGTCAGTGACTCTGATAGATGACTCTCTTTTCATTTTATTTTCTGATATAAATTTGATGTAAAATTAAATCTTTGTCTTGAATAAATTGATTGATTATCGCCCATTCTTTGCGTTTAATGAATCAGGATAAAAATATCTTAGAAAATTTAAAATGCTAATTTTATCAGGATAATAATCCGTTTCTTAATCTAAAAATTTAAGAAAATAGCATAAATAAAATGTAGATATTATAATTAGTAATGCTAATGATTTAGTAAGTATGATTTATTAAATATTTAATTTCTTATCTAATTGTTAATATATTCAACAAGGTATGAAATATGAAATAATGAGATTTCTAAAGTCCAAACTAAAAATATAATTAATAAAATTTTGCAATTAATCATGAATTTAAAAAAAAGTAAGAAAGGTTTATATACGTGTTTGCAAGTTTTGCAATTGAGCAGATGTCTGTTATTAAGGATTCGAATGCATTATGTCGGCCATAAGCTTTTTAAATGCTTAATTATGTTCAAATTTAAAGGCCACATCCTGTGAACTATATGACATGATCCTGATTCTGTCAATCTTATATTACAATGTTTCTACGTTACACTTATTTTTTTAAAACTAAATCTGATTTTCTATAGTTTTCATTATAACATTTCCTGTTTTAATTTTAATTTAATTTTAATTTAAAAACAAATTGTTTCAGTTTTCTAATTGAGGCGTTTTCAATTCCTTTTATTTTCAGTGCTATTTGATAAATTCTTTTACTTCTTGATATATAGTATAATACTAATAAGCAAACTACAGCTATATAAAAACAATAAAATTACTAATATATTTACCTATTTAGCAAAACGGAGACTACATAATGACTACGTGTCTTGGTTCTAGGCTAACAACTCGTTTATAACAATAACTCTGCGCTCATAAGTAAAAAAAATCATTTACCAATATTAGGACTGTTGACTGTTGTCATTGCCTTATTAACAATGCTCAATGTACAGTAATTAGTTTTAGTAATCACAGGAACTGTGTTACTGTGATTGCAATTGCTTATAGATGAGCAATTTGCAAAAGTTACATAAAACGCGATTTTCATTCATTTTAAATCAAATAATCGAAACGGAAGCATACAGGTTCTAAAACTTTTAATTTTTATGTTATTTCAAGAGAAAGAGTAATTAAATTAGTAGTGACAATGTCTATGGAATTAACATTCAGAAAACGAATCAGCTATTTTCAAGCATCTGGTTACGTTTAAAAGCTGAGGAGATTGCAGTTTGCAGGATTGTGATAATAGTTTTTAAAATAAGATTAATATACTGTGCAGTTTACATCAGCGACAAATTACACTACGAATAAATGTTTAATACATTAATAAAACTTTCCTCGACGTTGATGAAATAACTGCTATGTAATAAAAACATCTATCGATCATTTTCGTTTAAAAATTGAGAATATTTAAGCGCTCATTTGTTATCGGATACTGTCAAATCTGCTGTATATGAAATGCTGAGGACTGACAAAAATGAATAATGAAGAATTTACAATGTGAAGACAATTTTATCATATACAGTTATGGTTTTCAAAAGAACAGAAATATAACATTTTGTGATTATCGATGAAATCAACAGATAAATAACATACGATACGAATCGAACGATGCCTATAACAAGCATTTTATTTAAGATTAGATTATAAATCGTATGAACTTATAATTTATTGTTAATAAAAAGAAAGTCGATTATAAAAAGTCTGTATTGAAATGTAACCTTTTGTTTCTTGCAATATCAATGCGTTAAATGGTTAAAAAACTTTAATAATATCAATATTCACTCAAGAAAATTATCATTTTTATCTGCTTTACAAAACAAAGTGCACGATACTAATGCGTGATAAATCTTTTTATTGAATCGTTCTTAACATTCAACTGTAATGATAATTATAACATTACCACAAGTCCTACCTTCAACAACCAGCTGCGCGCTCGCGGTATCAGTGTCAGCGTATCGACGAGCTATGCACGTATAGAGCCCCGTGTCCGCCGTTGACGCGTTGACCAGAGTCACCGATCTCCCTCCCTGCGCTCGAGTAAACCTCCGATCTTTAGATCCGGTCCTCATCTCAGATCTCACATCAGAGTCCTTCCAAGTACCAGGATTGAATATGAACTCATCGTCTTTCTTCCATTCTATATCAGCATCCGACTTTCTATTGTGTAGTTGGTTTCCTGTGATCGCTAAAGAATCTCGACTAGGCAGATGTTCGAAATCGGTGTCGACGGAGCAACGGAGGAAGACAGTGGAGCCGGCTCTGACTCGCTGATGACTGGGACCGTGGCGGATTAGAGCGGATTCACCGACTGAAATATAGAAGTCAAATTTATGACTTATTTATGGTACTAATCGAACGATGCCTATAACAAGCATTTTAATAAAATTCTAATATAAATTAATCATTTTAATATAACAAGCATTTTAAAAATCATATATTTCTTCTGCTATGTATTTATTGTATATTTATTTTATAAAGTCAATTTGCATTGCTATAAAAAAATATAATCGTTTATCAAATATTAACAAATAAACTACTGTATATTTTCAATCATCTTTATTGCCTACTATTTGATTCTTATTCAAGTTATAAAAGTGAATGAAATTATTGCAGTCATAGCATTTTAATAATAATTACTATAATCATCATTTCAAGTTTTTTTTAATTTGAAATGTATTATTTATGATTAATACCAAATTTTGTTGATTATTAGATATTTTTTACTCTTTTTGCACTTTAGGAAGTTTTCTTTTATTGTTAACAAGACAAACACCGAGAGTAATAATAACATACACAATTACGCATGTATCATTATTGAAAAGAACTTTTAGCATATACTTTAAGCTAAAATTCCGTCACAAAAATATTCATAATATACTAAGTCAATCGTATTCAGAAAATATTTCCTTTTAAACTATCGTCGTTCTAATTTAAAATTATGTATTTAAAATTATTTCCTTCAAAGTTTACTTTAACAGGTGTTCAGTTAAGGTCAGTGACTGAAATTCACACTTCGAAGCTCAAAAATAAGCGTTTTTCTATTTTCTATTGTGCTTGCACATTTTCTCATTTTTGTGTGACAAATGCCGGAGATAAATGCGAAACGAAATCATTGAGTGAAAGGAAATGGTGTTTTGAAGACAACGTGATGAAGACAACAGCTAAGTCCGTTGATTGATGAACGCAATCGATCAGACAACAGCTAGACCATCACTCAATTACCGCCTTGCTTACAGTCGAGGCGAGTTTTCTTTCGAGCTACTGACTCGAACACCGCTCAAGGACGGATATCTAGAACTGAGCGACCTCTTTGTCTGAAACTAGAAGCCGCCGTTGATAATTTAATTACGTGTCTTGTATATCTAGGAATGGCGCTTGTACTGTTGCTGATCGATAGAAATTCAGCTCAGTAACACCTGCGGATGCAAACTGCATAATAGCGAAAGAGTTTAAACGTTCTTTAAATGGATCGAGTCAAGTTGTATTTTAACATGCTATTGAATCTGAGAATGTTGAAATTTCGCTGTATGTTAATATTTCTTGATGATAATTGTGTTAAAAAAATTGCAAGCGGCGAGTTAAGTCGTTGATTTAACTAACGTTAAATGTAACATTTATTATTAGGAATAATTAGCTTAACTTTTTATTATTGAACAATACTGCCATACTTTGTATCAGTTCAGATTTTAAGCTTTACGTGTCCCAATGTTTTATATAACTTATTTAGTTTTACAAAACATAAATTGTCAATTATAAATTCACATAAATCAACAAGTAAATATAGATAGTATAATCAAAAAACATAAATCCTTCTTATATTAAGCATACTTTTTATTAATTATACAAATCAAAGATTTGCAAAATGTAAAAATATCACTATTTTTATTCTGATTTGAAAGACGAATTTCTGTGAAGTAAATTCTAGCGAATGACGCATCTGAATCTCGTCAATTTCACGACGCGATTTCAAGGATTAGTCTCTGATAGGTAGACGAGGCGCGATAGTCTTACAGCAGAATAATAGACTTAGCGATTTGAAAGGAGTCGCCTCCTCATATGTAATCCTAGATTCGCTCTCAGATCTGTTCAAGGTCAATCTTGTGACGTAGCTAGAGTCACCTGCGTTCATTGACTTAACATTCAATTTGCTCTCACTAATAATTGACGATACGATTGCTTATTAATAAAAGTATTTAAAATAAAATATTAATAAATTTCTAAGACGTCTACAGACTCTAAATATCAAATAAAAACAAAGTCTTTTCTTTTTTTATGTTTTTAACTTCAATTGTTCAATTGTTTGCTCAAGTTTTCTTTCTAGTTTTGTCATGACTTTAAAAATCATGCTGCAATTATCAATTAATGCAATTTCGTACTTTTGTGAACTGTAATTTAATTAACAGTTTTCTAAAATACAAAAAAAAGATTTAATCAATATATTTCGAAATATATTCATTCAATATATTTTTATATTTTATCAATGTATTGGATAAAAATAATTCATTCAATATATTATTAAATCGGTATATTTTTAGAACATTCCTATTCAGAATAAGAAAACAATGTATTTATGAAGAATTTCAATATCTTGTACACCATCCAATCCTTCAGTGAAATCAAGATGATAAACCTAGATGACGATCTGAAGATGCGAACTAAAGAATCTCTCATCGCTTGATCCTAGATAAGGCTGGCTGCTACTGACACACCTGACACTCTCAATCCCTATCAACTGATTCTACATCCGCCTCTATCTCTGCTCTGCTCAAAAATTTCTCACTTTTTACAGCGAAGTAAAGAATCAATTATACTGTTGTGGTTAGTTACAGCAAAAAAAGATTTTCCAAATATTTGATGCAACGAAAAAGAATGTGATTTTGTATAATATTTTATAATAATTTTAAGAGCTTATTCTGTAGTTGCGCATTGTAGAGTAATTTTGATCTAAAAGGGTTTTGTTTAATTTCTACACTGTATTTATCTTTTAGCATAAATATTTATATAAACTAAATTTTAAAAGTACGGTTCTGAAAATAAACGAATTTTTGTAAAGTGCTTAATTACGGAATTTATTTTTGTGTTTTTTCTTTTTCACTGTCATGTATTTATAAAATATTTCTCTAGCTCATATCGCTTATAACTCTATTTCATTTTGGAGATTCTGTTTAAGCACCTACGATAATACCACAGCAATGCACCTGCAGTGTCCAATTATAACCAAATGAATGGATCTGTCATTAACCCTTATGACATGCTGACGATAATGCATAAATTATTCACATGCTAAACTCCTGCGATGCATTATAGTTGCTTTGTATCATAGTCAACTACAGACTATAAATCATTTTTGTTTATTCTCTATATATTATTACAGTCATTACCATTAATAACTATTGACTTAAAACTCAACATTGATCCAGTTGGCAGTTAGCGAATATTTCGCTTTTTTATATACAAAGTTATATTCTATTGCATTTCATTTTATAGCTAGGAATATTTTGCACAAGTATCATTTATCAGAAAACAGTGAAATTTGCCAAATTCAGTCAATTTAGATGATCTGCATACGCACGTTTAGCCACGTAAAATAAAAAATATCTAATGCAGCAGACACTAATAAATAATCATTGGATAATCTATTCTCTCTACAGGTTGTACTATCTAGTCAGTCACTGACAAAAAATCAATAGCGATTTGAACGAAACGAGAGTAGGTAGGTATAGAATGCCTCTATTGTATTATGACTTGTAAGTCTTACAGAACCTGTACAATGATGTCATTTCATTTGTTTTGATCGTAGCCTTGAACGAGATTCACTCATTGCTTTATCTCATCAATAACTCACGAATTCTATAAAAAAAATAGGCGTTCATAATTCTAGTCATAACCTGTTAAACCCTATATCTAGAGAATAAACTTATTTAATACACGCAGTTTAATGAATTACGGACAGTGTATACTGTGTGTAATGTTTCTTGTGATGGTGCTTATTAATGTTAATATTACAATATTGTATATATAAGGATACAGCGTAAGTTATAATTTATTTAATTTGTAATAATTTCTTTTTCTGCACAAACTATGCAAATTTAAGAGAAATATTTTACGATTTTGTAGTATTCAGTCAATAATTATGATTACTGTAGTCTTAGTAACATATTTTTAATTTTACAACTTTTCTGCTCCTTTACGTTCTGTTCATAAAGTAAAACTGTCATTTCACTGTTAAACTGTATTTTTTGACAATCTGTTTCTCTGTTTTCTCAGCGTTTGATATCAATTAACACATAAAATTACTGTATCAACTTAAAGCATAATAATTTTGAGCTGAATTCATCACGCAATGCACTAAGAGCTCAGATAAATGTCTTCTCGTGCAATAATTTGTTCAGTGTATCAGCAACAGTTCACGTGTTATGCTGCCATTACGAAAACTAAAACACACATTTACAAACGAGTGACTATTGGTTACAGTCGACGATGAAATCTCTTTCCGGTTTCAATAAAGTAATTAGAAATCCGAAAATCGTCTAAACAGCTTCATCGTTGATATCTACGACTAAACTGAGTGTCTCATTCTCACTTTTCAATACATATACTAATGTACGTCCGATTTTAGTTAGCCTCATTGATAGACATGCATGCTGGAAGGTTATTTGAGATGCTGCAGCATCGAATAATGCTGATCGGTGACTTATGCAATGCGAACGGTGAGTAATTTCATCTAGCTTGTCTAAAGTCGTGAAACTAATCGTAAATCTTGGCTCGACTTGGACACAAAATGTCCTTCGCTGTAAAATCTTCGTCGTCAAATTATTTGTCTCGGTCACGAACGCTGCTAGATAGTTTCTTTCTAATAAGAGTTTCAGTTGACCTATCACAGAGGACTTAACTAAATTTAGGAGTATTTGTATTGTACATTTGATAGTAAGTTCCAGAATACGCACTAGAATATATACAATAAGTATATATTTTAGTGCGAAATAATAATTTACGAAACAAATAATATATAATTAAGGTATAAAATAAATAGCAAGAATTAACTTAATACAGTGCAGTGTCGTGTATTGAAGTAAAATTCTGGCTTAACCCGTTTTAATATTAATGGCTGTAAGTCCAGTAATGATCACGGAAGCTATCTAATTCATGCTATTGCTTTTAATTTACTTAAAAAAATATTAGGCTTCATTTTGCAAAGAATTAACACCGCGTGATATGTTTGCATCCTTGTAATTTCGTGATTTAAATACAATATTATTTCTTGCAAATTGTTTTCAGTTCAGTACTCATAATAATGTAAGCGCAAAAAATCAACATCGAAGTAGTTTAAATCTTGAAAGATTAATCAACTTATGACGCTTTAAACGACTTAAAAGAAACTGATTTTTAAAGAAGACGTGAATGCACTTTTAGAAAAGCATATAATCGGCCGGCCTACAATTGCAAAACGTAGTCTTATTGATGTTGAGAATACTTACAAATTTGAAATAATATACAACGGAAACTATAACGAAATTAGTGGTAAGATATACTATTACAGCCGGTGGCCAGGGAAGGTATTATTATGTTGAAGAAAAATAGTTATCATCAAAGAATCATAGAATAACATATTATCTGACATCTATACAAGACGGAAATGTTGTAAAAAATAACGATATTGTCAACTAATGAATGTTGCCAAAAGCTGTTAGGCCTACATTAGCAAATAACACAAAGAATTTTTATAATGAATGATGCGAAAGAATAGTGGAAGCCGCGTATATTCATTTAAAGAAATAATAAATATGATAAAATTTCGGTTTATGATCAAATAAATTCTAAGTTACAGACATTTATATGTTGATATATTTCGGCTATGCGGAAGAATTTAAATTTTAGCAATGAAGTAATTATTGAAAATGAATCTAATTAATTGTAATAATGTATTTACAAACAATGTATTTAAAATAATATAATACAATTTACTGTATAAAAATATAAGCAGCATGCAACAAAATTTAACTATTATAATAATAAAGAATTAAAATTCATAGCAGAGTGACTTAAGAATATATTTGCAATTTTTTAAGCAAAAAATAATCTTAATCTGCTTATAGCATAATGCACAATACTATCATCATTGTCTCGTATCAAGCAATATCATTGATTAATAAATTTTTCGTTCTCGTTGCTAAAATAAATACGCAACATATGCCTAATTCACAATGTCTGAAAATAATATATTGTAAGCTTTCTATTAAGTTATTAAGCAGCGCTTAAAAGACATGATATCACGAAAATTAGATAATTAAATAGTTTCTCTAACTTGAACTTTAATCGACTAGACTTTGTTGACACAGAATTTACAAGCAAAATTCTTTATTATAAAGTTGCATAATAATAAAAGCACACTTACCTTTAAAAGGTATCGTGAATCCGATTATAAGTATAAAAACGGCCAGACGCCGGAAGACAACCAGAAGACAAAGACAATAAAACACGGAGTGCATTACTGAATCAATTTCATGCAACTGTCTCGAAATAGTCGACTAGATAATGCAACTGTAAAACGAACGCTTTTCTTATTAAGTAACGCGTCGCGTCGATTGAGTCTCGCTCGTCTTTCGAGGGCAAACAGTTGCCCTCTGCAGCGGGGCGCAACGAGAAAATTGAAATATTATTCCAATTTTTTTATCCTTATATAATATTCTCTATTCCATATAGAACGTATGTTGCAGTAAAAGCACGATAGTAACCTTTCTTTCGTTTTGTCTTTATGACTGAAAAATACAATGATTTTCTATATCAAATTTTATCATGTTTCTATTGAAGGTTAATGATACTGGAAAAGACAAAATATACTATTCAAATAGAGTTTCCGTGTGACATTATTTTCCATTTCAGTAATTTACTATATAATATCCCATCACTGTAACAATAATAATATGTTATATTGATATATTATACACTAGTAATTCCTATAATACTTTCAGTTTATTTAATTTAGTGAATAATATCTACATGTATACCTATTTTATTAGTGTATTTGTTTCATTCATCTCCTTTATCTTTCCCATCTTCTAGAACTCCATCGAATATCTCTTCCGCAGTGAAAAAACATTCCCAATCTATCAAACTCTCATCAACTGTCAAGAGAACATATTTAATTACGCATAATACAATCCACATCTATGATTTATTCTTCTGGTCGCAAATTCCCTTTCTCGACTCTTCGCTTCAGTTACACGACTAAGCTCTGCATCGAGCGAATGTTCAACTCTGACGTCTCGATTGTCAGACGATTGCTGAAGAATCGCGTTCATATAGGTCTTTATACGAAATATACACTTCCGTTGAATTCTCTTACGTGCGGTAGCTACAGTTGCGGTTGCTGCAACTGCTGCGGTTGCAACGATGCGGAAACGATGCAGTGATAACGGTCGATTAGGTAACTGCATACGATCGAGCTAGAACTATCGAGTCTGTCTCATTCGAGGTGTCATATGCGCAGACCATTAGCGCTGGATTCACTGTCACCAGCTAGCCGCGGAATCTACCGGATTGAATAAACACAGCCTATAGTCGATCACTCCATTAGATAGTCATCTATAATAGAGAGGATTTCAAGGCAAAGTACTTGCTGTCTGTGTACTGTTGGTAAATACATGAGACAGTAGAAACTGCTGACGTTTTATGAAACTGAGCATTGATATTAACTGATAAGTTAAAGTGGAATGCATTACATTAGTGGGTATTATTTAATTCATTTATCGCCACCATATTGCATTATCAAGTGTTTTATAGTAGTTTATCATAGGCGCTAAGATTTTTTGTCAAAAAAATCGTTTTTAAACAAATACAGAATTTTTTATTTAATATCAGTTTAGTGTTCAATTTATAGCAAAGTTTGAAATTGCTTGTTTGAAAGAAAAACTGAACATGTAAACAGAATCGAGTTTAGAAAACAGTCTCTGTTTCATTATATTGTAGAATTTAAAGGTGTTTGCGCACAGACAGCTCGATACAATCAATATTCTATAGACAAGACTCTTTAGTATCTTACCATAATTCTTTTATCGGTTACTTCAAAGTGTCCGCACCTCGGATTTATGAGTTTTCTGACAACGCACTGTGCGTTATAAGTACGGAATACGAATACGATACGATACAAAGAAAGAATACTTTTAAGCAATATCGACTAGTGTCTCCTGATTTTTCTTGCGGCGTATAGAGATAGTAAAAACAATACTCAACTCGCTCACGTCGTCAGTATATTATCGACATAAATGACGAGATCAGATTTTAGCAATGAGACAGGGTTATTGGTAGAGGAAGAATCTCAACTAAATTAACGTCAACAACTGAGAAACTGTCGGTAATTATTATTATGATATGGCGGTAATTATATTTTATTAAAGAAACTAATTATATTTATCAACAAATTTCTTTATCGACTTATTGTGCATTGGTTTTATTTCTAAGCAAATGTAATAATTTGACAAAAATTATTTGTGATATTTTATTCGATTATTTTGTAATAAATCAACACAAAAGTTTAAGCCCTTATCAATTATGAAATCTGATTATAACAATTAGAAAGAAACTTGATGAAAGGCACAAAGAGTAGACAAAATTCTAAAACTACCGTAGGCTTATATTTAATAACAAAAATTAATATTTTTGTAATCGTTATTAAATTAGATATCGTACATAATTACAACAAACGATTGAATGATTTAATTATTAATATACTAAGTCTTGCTCGTCCTTTCTTGAAATCAAATCTTATCCATTTTAAAACTAACGAGGACGTTCAAAAATTTCATCCTTAATAAGAATAATTTTGTAAAGAAAAAGCAAGTAGCAATTAGGGTTTTCCCCTCTTGCAAAAATCATAACATATATTTGAAGTAGGTCTATACGAAATATGCTAAATATGATTTGATCTCTCCCTCTTTGGAATACTACAATCTAGAAAATTCTAGAAAAGTGACCACAAACAGTCGATTGCGTCTCGTTTCTAATGAATTAAAGTAGTAGAAAAAGAAACTAAATTGCTGTATATTACTAGAATATATTAAAAATATTACTAGATATTTGAGTGAAAAAAGCCTTACCCTAGTTTAAAGATGTAGATCCGTTCTGTCTCGCATTCGCTCAGCAGTAAATCATCAGTGACAGTAATATAAAGAGATTGAATAAAACACTTTCGATTATTTGATAAACGAATTCTTTCCAAGTAGAAAAGGTCAATGTGATCATAAAATGTCTAAGAGATTGAACAAACTTTGTAAACGAAATTTAAATAGAAACAATGGGGAGTAATATCGAGGAACTAGAGACTCAGTAATTGATATTATAATATCAGTTTTAGTTATTTATAATTTGCATTAGTACTAGAGAGCACTTTCATTTGTTTATAATCAAATGTTCTTATAGATTTTTTTCTGCATCTGCATACTGAATTTGTCACTAAATTCAGTATGCGGAAAAAAAACCTTTGTGCTGATGTGACATTATGCAACAATTCAAAAAAGAGACACAATTAGTAACTGGCTGTGATTATAATTCTGAATAAAGTCAGTATAATAAATGCCAACAATACATTATAATAATATATACTTTAACAATAATATATTACTCAATAAGAAAATAATCTGAATGTCTGTTAATTACAATTTCTTTTGTAAAAAGTAAAATTGAAATTAACTACCAATCGTTCAAAGTTAATATGTTTATAAAATAAAATAAATAGCACCTGTAAATCTTAAGCAACAGTTGAACGTTCAAATGATATTGTGGCTCGGATGATTCCATATATCCAAGGCACAAATAATTGTGCCTCGGACGATTCCATATATCCAATGCACAAATAATTGTGCCTCGGGTGATTCCATATATCCAAGGCACAAATAGTTGTGCCTTGGATGATTCCATATATCTAGGCACAATTATAAAATAATGAAATTCACAAATCAATTTGTGATTTTTGTCAAATAAAATTTATAGATTTCAGGATTAAATTTCACAATATAATATCAAAAAAACATAGGGCAACATATTGCTTAGTATCACTACAATCTTCATTATGGTGCTGTATAAATAACTGTGGCAAGATGCAGCTCAGGCAAAAATTTGCTCAAGAATACAACAGCTTTTAAAACACAAAATTATACAAAACATTAATTATTTATATTATGAAAGTTAATAGTAATAAACTCAGTTTTTCAATCACTGAACTCGCGACAATACAACGACAACAATATTGTAACGATAATAAGAATAACGTAGAGTTCTTCCAATTTATAATTCTATCTTTATTTGTATCAAATCTTCATAATTGACATTAATTTTGACATAAAAGTGTCACGCTACATTCTAAATTATTAAAAAATTAATTATCAATTATAGTTGGTATCGTCTTTAAGAAACGCATAAAATACTATATATCCGCTTAAGCGGTGAAATGTTAATTATATTACTGTACTAAAATGATTAAAAATAATCAATATATTGCTGCAAATAATAATTTGTTAAATATATTCAACACAATAATGTAACTCTATAAATGATAGGAAATTAGTAAATTATAACAATATCAGTTTATCTACGATCAATTTAAATACAGATATGATAATGAGAAAAAAACGCATGTTGCAAAATGAATAAAGATATTCATTGAGGTAATGCTAAAATTTCACATCATGTGATTCATAAAGTAATTAATTCTTAACTCTCACAAACAAATACAAGGCACAAGTTTTTATAAATAAACTTCAATAAACTTAAAACTTTGTGAAAATTTGAGCACATTTTACGCATGACGCGTATTGAAAAGCACTTTTAAGCAATAACACAGAGAAACTATAACATGAAACTGTACTATTCTAACTATAATACGAAACAAACATGTCAACATTATACAATATCAATCAATTATAAATAACTTGAGTAATAGAAATGTCAAAAAAATTTAATAGTATGCTCACAAATCAAAAGTAAAATAATTAAAAAAGTCACGAATGAGTAAAAATATAATGATGATCATGATATATAACAATTCAGAGTCTAGTTAACCAGTCCGCAATGTCAGTAATGGCCTCAGCTCCTTGTCCATCTGCCTCCAAGTGAACCTGATGGTAGGCCCCTGGGAAAATCTAAATTAAAATATATTCGAATATTACAGTATAGACAACAGGTTACTATTATAATAGTAGGTTACTATTAATAAGTCAACAATATCGACTAATTAATAGTAACATTATTGTTATTACTAATTAAATGTACAATGATTCACTCATTTTATTATTCAATACATCGCTAAAACAGTTTTGTATAGTTTTACCCAAGAACAGAATAAGTTTACAACAAGCACATGAGAAACAAAAACATTCGTTCAAGTTAAAGAAAAACTTACAAATATTCTGTACCGAAACTGACTCGAACACACTAAACAACTCAAAATAAATCAACAGAATACAAGAAAACTAAAACAACTAGATAATACCTTGAGTTGTTTATCTTTACTAGCAGCTTTCTGATACATGAACTGAGATCCTTCTAAAAGACAGAGTTTATCGTGAGTGCCGTGTAGTATAAAAAAAGGCCATTCAATTTCTTCAATTCGTCGAACTATTTCTTCCATAACATTAAGCATGCAAACTGTCCATCTGGTGATCAAACAAAATAAAACTAAAATATTGAATATTTCTTTAAAATGCAGTTTTAAAGAACTCAAATTTGAAATAGAATTTTGTCAGTTTTCTAATCTTACGAGTTTTAAAACTGATCAAAACTTTTACAGTTGAATGCACTGAAATAATATACAACTTACTAATCTAGAATAAACAATATGCCAGTGACGACCTGAAAGAGCATAATTAAGTTTGCAGAGATATCAGTTATAATTACTTGAATGAGTTTTTAGTGACAAGTCAAAGAAATTAAACAAATTTCAGTAAGTTGAAGAAACATATAGTATTATACAAACTTTGCCTTAAGACCTCCATGCCAATTTAGAGGATCTTCTGTATAACGCTGGCCCTGATATATACAAACAAATTGCACAATAATTACAATCAACATTAAACAAACAATTTAAAGGAATGATTTTCAATTCATAAAATATAATTTTATTGTGTATAAATATACATTAAAATTTAAAGGTGTCTACTGTATGAGTAGAAGCAATTATTGACATGTGATAAATTGTAGCAGAAACTCCATTAAAATTATTGAAATTTCAACAAGCAATAAGAAGCAAAAGAATAATATAGAATTGTTCAATAGTGTCATGTAAGTACAAATACATTATGTACACTTACATTTATGTATTTAATAATTTACATCAATATAAGATTTTTGTCACAACTTGACAAAAACCTTATATTCAATTTCAATTACGATATGAGATTTTTTATTCAAAAAGAAAAAACTCTGATCCCATAAGAATTAAATTAGAGAAACAATGCTACCGCTGTAAAACAATTAGAGGGAAAGCGTTACCACTGCTGGATCACGAGAAAGCCATTCTGGTTTAATTGGACCAACTTGAAACTGAGGAGAAATATTGGCCAATAATTTAGCAATCATCACCTGAAATGAAAAAACAGAATAATGTTATAAAACTAAAAGATTTCAAATTAATTGCCGGGAAGATGAGCATATAATAATAAATATTATATATAAATAATTTATTTTCTGAAGGTTTAGTTAAGGATATCATATTTTAAGTATTAATTAAAAACATGAAAATATTACTTAATTATAACCTTTAATTATACGCTTATATTAAATATAACTAATTAACTTATTATCACAGTATTTAATAACAAATTAATTCTTCAAGTATTTTTGATGGTGTCAAATTTTTAAAATGTAAAAATAAATCGATATATTGAAACATTACTCTTAAAACTATATTTCAAATATACATTGTCTAAAAAATCATAAATCTGGGTATTACATGAATTTTATTATTAAAACAGAGATTAATGTAATAACCCTGAATGGTGTAGCGGTGGTTTTGTCGGCCATAATTGCAGGAGATATTAGCACAACACCGGCAAAAACTGTCGGATTATCTATCGCTGTCTTTATTGCAATAGTTCCACCCTAAATATTAATATAAAAAATGTTAAATTATAAATTATAATTCAAACCAAAACCAAAAACTATTAAAACAAAAATTTAATGACAGTACAGAAACAGTTCAAAAAATTTAAACAATAGTTCAAATAAGTATTGCAAATACAAAATCAGTTGACAGTATGTAAAAAGTGTTTTGGGAAAATAATTGAAATATTATACTCAAGAGATATGGATAGGAAAGATCTAGAATAGGAAATAAGTCTGATTTTTTATCCTGATGATACGTTAAATCAGAAAACCTTCATTACTAGAAGTAATATTTTTCATTCGATTTCATAAAAGATGTAATATAGTGTTCATAATCTTAAATATAAAATCTTTAAAATAAAAAATATCTTCAAGTTAAATTTACTAGTTAAATGTACAGATAAATTAGAGTTACCATAGAATGTCCCAGAAGATAGCAGGCTATGTCAGGATAACGTTTCTTGACTATCTCCACATGTTGTAAAGTATCACGTACATAGACATCAAACTCTGTGATATGAACTCTTACACCTTCACTTTTCCCATGGCCAACTGAAAAAACACAATCCTAATTATATCTTATTCAATACATCTATTATAAAATTACTAAAAAAAACAGATGTTAGAATAATAGAAACTCTTATTATTAATACATCCAGTGTTCATTTTGATTCAATGTATTGCAGAGAAAATATCAAAGGGTTACATCGTGTTTCAACGAAGATTTTGTCTTCAAAAAAAGTCAATAAAATTAGAGATTCTAAGCGTACCATGATCGTGACCACAGACCAGGATATCTCTTTGCACTAAACCTTCAGCAACGCTTTGATAAACTCTGCAATGCTCCCCAGCACCGTGGAGAATAAAAACTGCAGTGCTACACAACCACAAATAAGCCCAATTTCAGATTCTTTGGTGATCGGACAATTCGGAGCAGGACAATTTAGAGTGAACAATTTTTATTAGGGTTAGAGTTCAAATAAATTATTAGGTTCATGGATTAACCTAATCCTATAACAAATATATTTTTAACCATAACCCTAACACAATTGTCTACATGTTAATCGTATAGTCCACATAATAATTTGTCAAGGCCCGTTAAAGCAGTGGTTAGAGCGTTGTACCTGAAATCGATATGGTCAGGTTCTATTCTCGGATAGCTCACTATTTAATCTAACTAGCTGCACCCTTTAGTATTGTATTGCACTTATAATGACAGCTAAGTCTTCGATATCGTTCATATAATACGGTAATCCGGACGTTAAACGTAGCCTTAACCTTAATAATAAAGGTTATATTAAATTTAAGCAAAATTAACCTCATACTTGATAGGATGATTGCATGTAGGAATCCAGTACTTGCAGCAAATGTTTTGACCCGATGAATTCTTAAAGAATTCATCCATGTCTTCCCCAATCGTCTCATTTTCCTTACTTGCCATATTTAACTAATAAAAGGAATATTTTTAATTGTTAATTACTCGCGTAATTTTAGTGTAATTTTATTAATTAAATTATTAATTAAATATTAATATTACCTGTATAGAATTCAATCAGTGCCTGGAATATTTTGTCTAGGTCATAGGTCACTTCAAGTAGGCCCAGGAACTGAACTTTAACCTATATATTATTAAAATGTAAATAAAGTTGTTTTCATCAAAGCAAAGTTACAAAGTTGTGTGGGTAAAGACAGCTTGATATCCATGAGTGTGTAAACCTGCTCATTTGTTTTTCTAATAATTACTCTGAAGTATCTAATTTATTCATAAATTATAATTATTAGCGATACCGTGTAAATAGTAATTTGCTGTATAATAAATGTGAACAAATAGTTGATGAAAAATGTTATAACTTACGTTTAAAGAAAGTATATTGGAAGTATATTGAAAGTATTATTCAATTGTCGTTTTTTATTTGATTGCTTATTCGGAGATTCATTTTTGTTATACAATAATTGCTAAGCTGATGAACAGTGTCCGAGCAACTAATATAGAATTGCATGACATGAAATTATGTTCATTCATTCAATACAAGTGATATCATCACCTAATAATAGTGTAAAGCAATTATAATTATAGCAATTATAGTTTGCGCTTTACAGTATAATTTATTGAATTCTCAAGATTTATATTATAATCCCACTTAATTGATGGGAACTGACTTTTTTCTGTGATATTTTGCGAATTGTGAAAGTGAAATGAGCATGTGCAAAAAATTCGAGTTCCAACTCGATGCACCAACCCACTCGACACCTCCGCTCATCGGGTCAGCATCGCCTCACCAAGTCGTCGGAAATAAAAACGAAACTCGGGCAGCAATCATTCACCTGCGCAGCAGAGAAGATCTGGAATGGTCTGCCCGAGTGTCTTAAAATCATCCAAAATATCCATCATTTTAACGATAAGTTGAAAACGAATTTTTTTGCTCATCTTTAGAGTTTCGGCCGTAGACTGTACCCATCCCGCACCTCGGAATTGTCAGTTATTAGACAGCGCATGATGCGTTATAATTGCGGAATACGATACGATTCATTCATTTATTATTCAACGATTTAAATGTCAAAACTAAATAATTTAAAGGATCCTACATTTGAAGTTACATACAGATGATGAGAATTTAAATTCTATGCTATTGTGAAGTAAAATGAATTCTTGTTATCATACTGTGAATCAGTGATGTAAGAATAAGCTTTGTAATTATCTGTCATAGATCAAAATTATATCCTATCACTGAGAAAAGTTAAAAACAAGGAGCAAATAAAATAGTGATGATTATATTTTTAATTAATGAATCAGTAATATAAACAATAGCATAACATATATAAAATATATGCATGTTATAAATTACCATATATAAATATATGCATAATATAAGACTAATAATGAGAAATACATTCTGTTAAATATACCAGAAAAATTTCTGAGACTGAAACATAGCACTAAGAAAAAAATAAAACATAAAGCGCAATTTGTCTTCTGGTAAATGAATGTCGGTTATAAATTCTATACACTGTATTTGTGTACAAATATATCTTAACACATAAATATAAAAGTAACATGGAATAATAACAGTATGTTCATTTCATTGACAGAAATTGTGAGAAGGAAATACTTTACAATAGGTACATAAACGCCTATATGAAACAAACATCGTATCTCAATGAACAGCATTCTCGCAAAACTAAACATTCCTTCATAGTGTTGATACAACTCATTTAGAAGTCATAACATCGCCTTATTTAGAAGTTGTAGTATTGATTCATTCTCACAGTGCTGATAGT
Source organism: Oconnorella tubifera (assembly GCA_034700105.1). Classification (NCBI taxonomy): domain Eukaryota; kingdom Metazoa; phylum Annelida; class Clitellata; order Enchytraeida; family Enchytraeidae; genus Oconnorella; species Oconnorella tubifera. The sequence goes on from JAQIXG010000044.1 coordinate 49,541, forward strand.
TTTTTACACTAACATATAATCAACAGTCATTTTAAATAATCCTATCTTTTGAACAAACAGCACCAGTTTATCAATTACTGACAATTGTCAATTCACTAGATCAACAACTTGAAATCAACTATCAGTTACATATCATCCTAATTGCAAGACTTCATTTTATATAAAATATTTCATACAGATTATAACGATACCTATATGGATTACATTTCATACATAACAATAATAGATTTGCTACAATAACAATCGATAATTAACTACATTCATATCAGCTCATTAGTGTGACAAGATCAGCAAATCAGTCCGAAATTAAACCTGAATCGACTGATATAATTGGATACTTATAAAATATAAAGTTATTTTAACTATTAGCTTCTACTGCGTTGCAATCAGGAACTCGAGTATCGAGTCTTTTAACAAGTGGACGATCATAGACCCAGTGCTCACCTACCTCGTGAAAACACTGAAACAAAACAACACTAAATATACAATACGATAAACAATGAAATAAACAGAATCAGAATCAGAAATGTAAAATATCATGCAAAATAAACGTTCACATACCCTGGTTTCATATTTCATCCCAGATTGTCTCCTATCCTCCGCCTCGTCTCTCTGTTTTTGCTCTAGTTTACGTTTACTGTCTGACGCCGCTTCTACATCGTGCTGCTTTAGGTACATCGTAACATCTCGCCAAAGTCTATGTAAAAAAGTTACATATAAAGAACAGGCAACAAGAGCAGCTGCGTAAGGAGGGCTATAATTAAGACGCTTTTCATTCGCATGTTTATATGCATAAATAAAATAGAAAAATAGATGAAAGTTATGTTTCAATATAATGCAATGGATATAAAGTTTTGATGATAATGGAAAGTACTGTTAATTATTAACACCAAATCAATTCTGTAAATTATGCATTAGAAACTGTTCAATTTCATCATTATTGTAAGAAAACAGTGTGCTTAATAAGTTTAATAACATATATGATCAAGAAACACGATAATTCGAAGAAGTTTAATGGAGAAATAAGATTAGATTGTGTATGATTTTGTAAATAGTTCAGATTTAGTTGTTTCTTGAATGCATTGAACAGTTGTGAATACTCAGAAAGAATATAAAGTGTTATAATATCAAGTGAATAAGCGTAGTGCTTACATTGCATTACACAAAAAATTGCTTATTGAAAATTAATTAGATCATAAATTTCATAAATTTTGACCGAATTTTCATCACTTTTCAAAGTTGCTGGATATGATAAAAAATAAGGTTACAGATACCAGTAAGTTGAAGTGATAAATTTCAGATTAAAATCAAGAAATACAAACTAAATAATACACGATAAAATTAATAATTTCTTCACATAAATACAACTCATACCTTCTAGATTCAAATTTAGACTGCTTCTCAATGGGCTTCACTTGTTTCTTTATAATCGGCATATTCTTAGTGTCAACAAATATTTCATTTTGTGTCAGCTAAAAAAATACAAGACATTATTTTTCAAATAATTAATAGAATTTTTTTTCTTAAATTTGAAATGTTATATACTGAATGATTTATCAATATCAATATGTTAGTACAAACATTGTAAAGACTTTAGTATTTAAATGTTTTAAATCAAATATAATGATTTATATTTATCCTCTTTCACTGCAAACTCAGATTTATAATCAGAATAAACAAACAAATGAAAATCTTTCTTTAATAGTAATAATAAAACTGAAAACAGACGTATTCAAAAAAATATTCTACATTCAATGTAAAAATTGCTATAAATAAAAAAGTTGATGCATAAAAAAAGGTGTTCTAATTATACTCATGCAGATAAAGAATTGACTGACAGATTGAAAGCTTTTAGCAATCATCACTCCATTCCATTCTCCTTTCACTGTACAAAATGATTTCTTATCATTAGGAGCAAACATTTCTGCTGTTATCAGATCTTTCTTACCTCCATAAAATGGCTAAATGAAGAAATAGCAAAGTAAATACACATGATTTCAAACAGAAGTTTGCCAAAAATATTTTTGGCAAACTTCTGTTTAAACTAATATTATGGCTAAAACTACGAATTTTTAAATCAAATCTCCCAGTTTTAAAGTTACTTACTTAGTACAAAAAAGTTTCGCTAGAAAATTTCGAACAGATCAAAAGTGACATTACTTTTAGTGAGTCAATCCACGTTTTCTAAACATCCAAAAGCATGGAAAAACAATTTAATTAAATCATATCTGAAATAACTGTCTATAAGTCAAAAAAACCTTTGTGTGGAATTCAATTTGCGCGTTATAACCGGTCTTAGGACAAGTGATAGATACAGCCCCCCCCATCTCCATCCATGGCACAGTTAAAATAGACCTAAAATATAATTATACACAAAATTACAACCGTTTGTTTATTAAAATAAATCCCTTCGATTGATTTTGATTCTCAACAGATAAAATAAAATTAACATCATCAAAAATACGAGATTAAAAAGACATTATTTTCAGAATGATAAATTATTTCAATTGGTATTGTAATATATCAATGCCAACATTTTCATTGTTAAAATAAAACTAAGTTAATATTGTAAAAATATATTATATACACAATCACTATTATTATTAATTACATATTATTTATTACACAACTACTATGAAGCTTAATGACTAGTTCTTATTCTAAACACATAAATATTTTACACATACAGTTCTTATTGTAAACATACACTTATAATTTTCACACTATTACTATAATTTTGTATTATAAAAAATTAAAATTAAAAGTTTCAATGAAATATGACTAGCCTTCCATATGCATTTGGAAATGTAATGATATAATCCTCTTCATAATCCAGTACAGAGAGGACAGCCTGTCCTATCATATGTACACCAATAGACAGACCGAGAAACTTTGACTTGGTCCAAATATATCCATCAAGAGATATACGCTTGTTATAACACTCAACGTAGAATGCAGAAACTAGCACAAAACAAAATTGATACTTTAAATACAAAATAAAATACCTTAAATAGAGACCATATTAACACACAAACGTATTCAATTTTTTAATATATTTAAATAACGGGCTCAGATCTGGCATATATCTAAGAAGATTCTTAGTTGCTGTGTAGACAAGCAATTTTTCGTTTGAGTTAATCAGATTACTTTTTCATCATATTATAGACAATTAATTATACGCAAATAAAATTATTGTTATTCGAAGGAATAAAGAATAAAACTGAAATAAATACTTTTTCAAATTAGATACATGCAAATTAGATATGATACACAATATTTATTACTAATATTGAGTATCATATTTGTTTACTAATCGCTACAAAATTTAAACTGAAATTTTGAGGGTTTAAAATGATAAATTACACAAAACTTTTTTTGAAGTTTGACAATTTTAATACTATCTAGATCTATAAAATTAAGAGAAGTGCACTAACTAGGAGGATGATGTGAGACTTGTTCAGCTATATAAGCAACATTGTTTCTCTTGCACCAAGGCACAGGTCCATCTGATGCGAGATCCTTTATTTAATAACCAAACAATCTTTACAATAGCTGATAAAAAATTCAGCTATATAATTGTAATTCATTATTAATTAATTCATATAAATTTAGAGCAAATAATTTACGTTCATCAATGATTTAAAAAATAATGAAGTAAATATAACTGGTCTTTATGAATTGCTGGTTTTTTATAGGATGGTGATTCATTGGTGGTTTTTTACAGGTTTTATCTATCTCGAGCTTAATCTCGAGATTGAGATTGGGATTGAGTACAAGATTGAGATCGAGGTCGAGTATATCAAGATACGATCTCAAGCTAAATCTCAAGATCGAGCTTGATCTCTAGATCGAACTCAAGATTGAGCTCACGATCGAGCTCGATCTCTAGATCAAACTCAAGATTGATATCAAGATCTAGCTTGATCTCAAGATCGAGATAGAGCTTGAGACTGATTGCGATATGGAGCTCTACCTCAATCTTGAGCTCGAATTCGAGATCAATCTCGAGTTCGATCTCGAGCTCAATCTCAAGCTCGATCTAGAGATAAATCTCGAGCTCAATCTCATTCTCAAGATCTCGATCTCGAAATCAAGCTCGATCTTGAGCTCGAGATCAATCTCGAGATCAAGATCAATCTCGAGATCAATCTCAATCTCGAGCTCAATCTTGAGATCAAGCTCGAGATCAATCTCAAGCTCAAGATCAAAATTGATCACGATCTCGAGATCGATATCAAGATTGAGCTCGATCTCGAGCTCAATCTAATCATAAGCTCGAGATCGTTCTTGAGATTAATCTAGATCTCGAGCTCGAGAATCTCGATCTCGAGCTCGATCACGAGCTCAATCTCGAGATCAATCTCAAGATCGAGATTGAGCTAGGGATCGATCTCGATCTAGAGCTCGAGATCAATCTCGATCTCAAGCTCAATTGCGAGATCGATCTCAATCTTGAACTCTATATCAATCTCAAGATTGAACTCAATCTCGAGATAGATCTCGATCTCGAGATTGCGCTCAAGATGGAGATAAGCTTGAGATCGTTCTTGAGATTAATCTTGATCTCGAGCTCAAGAATCTTGATCTCAAGTTCGAGATCAAGCTCAATCTTGAGATTGATAAAGAGCTCAAGATTGAGATCGATCTAGAGATCGAGCTTGAGTTCAATATAGATCTCAAGTTTGATATTTTTTTTTCAAGTTTGAGCTCGAGTTCAATCTCGAGCTCGAGCTCAATATCAATCTCGAGATCGATCTTTAGTTCAATCTCGAGCTCGATCTCGAGATTGAGCTCGAGATCGATCTCAATCTCAAGCTTGATCTTGATATCAAAATTGAGATCGCGCTCGAGATCTATTTCGAGATACATCTCGATCTCGAGCTCTATTTCGATCTCAAGATCTATCTCGAGATCAATCCCGAAATTGAACTCGAGCTCGAGATTGAACTTGCGCTCGATCTTGAGCTCATTGAACTCGAAATCAAGATCAAACTGAAGCTCGATCGAGTTTAATCTCGGGCACGAGCTTGAGATAGAGCTCGAGATCGATCTCAATCTCGAGCTTGATCTCGACATCAAAATCAAGATCGCTCTCAAGATCAATTTCGAGATGCATCTCGATATCGAGCTCAAGATCAATCTTGAGATCGATCTCGAGATTGAGCTCGAGATCGATCCGGAGATCGATTTTTTAAAATTCGGTTGACAGAAGTTAAACAATTAAAAAGATACTAGTAATTTAAATATTTCATTAATCATCTACTTCACACATCAATTTAATTATTTAATCTAATTCATCTAATGCGTTACCTGACAAGTATCCTGCAATTCAGGAAGATCGTAGAAACACTGAAACGTTTCACCAAGTATAGGATTATACGGTTTCTTAGCTACTCCACTTTTACGCCCAGCGTGAAACGCAGACATATACCAACGAACAACTTGCACCAATCTTTCTCTCGGTGTCTTATGATCAGCAATACTGCAAAGTCGTTGAAACAAAAATTTAAATAACGGAAAATTTAAATATTGAATTGAAAATTCATTTCTATTAAAATCTAAAGAAATCTGCACTAATTGTGAACGTTTTATAATCAATAGCTGCACTCTATATCAATTTTCTTCAATAGTAAATGATGCTGATAAATATATGAAATTATATTAAATCATAAACTTGATATATGAAATATATGAAAAATATATGAAAGGATTAAAAACTTTATTACTTTATAATCAGTCATATCATTTAGCAATTTACTATTTTATTTGACATTGCACCCTGTGGTAAATATTCAATAGCACTATTTCAAAAAGCATAATTAACTTTTGAAAGTTAAAAATTTCAAAATTATTTCAAATTTAAGCTTATAAATGCATTATAACTTCAACCGACACTCCTCTTTAAATAATGTCTGAGTAACAAAACTCAATTCTATATCTATTAAAAAATTCAAAACAAAACTATATTTCTATTAAATGATAAACTAAAAGTAGCACTCACGCCACGAACAGATCCGGGTGCGCAAAGAAATCTGAATACATTTCAAGCAGAGAACGTTTTTCTAGAATAAATGTAGGTAGCACGACTTTAGTAAGGTCCATACCAATGCGTAGTTGAGACAATAAGTGAGTTACTATACTACCGTGTGACTCCATCGACTCCACTGTAAGTAATCACAATTGATTATTAAGCAAATATGTCACTATAGCTAATTATTATATTGTGTACCCCGATAAAACAATCACGAATACATTAAGCCAAAAACAAATCAAAAAAATGATCCAATACCCCTAACCCTAATTAACGATAAACTTAACCCTAACCCTAGTATAAACCCTCACTTGAAATTCTAACCGAAAAGCAAATCCTAAACCCAACCCTAATCTTAAGAATTGTACTTGAACTTGTTGATAAAAACATAACAGCTAATGTTAATGCAAAAAAAGCGTACACCTTATTCAAGGAATTTTTAAAACTTTCAAACTAATAATAACAAAATAATTAAAAAATTTAAAACTGTACAAAAACAAAGAATAAAAACAAGTTAGATCAACTTACACCCATTCTCATCATCACAGTCGTAAAGCTCTACAAAAAACAATAAACAAAGAAAAGCATATAACTATTTCTATTTACATTATTACTTGACAATAAAGCACTATAGCAAAAGTGAAAACAGCATTCAACTGCATCATTGTGACAAGTGCTTCTAACCAACAAACAGTTTAACGATATAAATCAATTACAACAAAAATCTATACCATTAACTTACCTACACTAATGAAAACAACTAAATGATCCAAAACTAATTATTCAAATAAAACAATAATGTGAATTTAAGTATCACAAATATTTTTAACTAAAACTTATAAGAAATCTACCGTCGTAGTAGTCATTTTGTGACGCTATGATTTTTGGTGACGCGCGAGATTGTAAGTCTAATGATGACATGCTTTGTTCTCTGACATAAAAGTGACACAAATGCGTAAAAATCTAAATATCTAAAACCAAGTCTTAAAATTTAAATAAATTCTTATTTCTCTCTCTATTATTTCTATCCGAAATTTATTACTTAGCCTAGATTAATTTGTTGATTTAAATTTAACTTAATTTAAATTTCTTTATTTCTACATGTTCTGTTGATTGAATTTCTGATGCAATAAAAAATGAAATAAATATAAAATTCTTCAAATTGAAATTAAATTACAGTAAGATGAAAAAGCAGCAATATAATCTTCCTTTTATCATAATTTAATTTAAAGTTAATTCATTTGCATATTATTTGTAATAATTACGGATAGATTGAATTAACTAGATTAATCAATGACTTAACATCAATAAACACAAAAAAAGCGACAAGAAACCAGCAGATCATGAACCAGCATTGAAATAATTTTGAAATAACAAAATTGTAACAACAAAATAAAATATTCCTCAAACCTTCCCTCTTCTGCATCGTAAAAATCATCTTCCTCTTCACTGCTGGAATCACTGATCACTTCTGCTGCGAGCGGAGCACGAAGTGATTTCAAACTAAACACAATCCCTCCATCTGTCACTAAACGCGCAAACAACTTTCTATACAAACTTCCATCCGAATGAAATTTAATTTAAATTTGATTTAGTTTATTTCATATCAACCTCAAATAACACTAGAAATAAAGCTATTGTGAACAGAAAAACAATAATACTGTATTTAGAATAATCAAATAAAAAAACGTACATAAATATATTGAAGTTTATTTTATATCTTTAAAGTTAGAATTATAATTATTTTAAGAAAAAAAATAAAATAAAGATAAGAATAAAATAAGGATAAAAACAATGATTAGGATAAGATAAGGATAAGATAGCTATAACATTCAGTAAGACGTATTAGCTTATAATATACCAGCTGAATCTTCCGTAGGTGTAGACAGATTAGGTAAAGAAGAACTAAGAGATTGTGTAGGACCAATAACTGTCAGTTCTGCAGCTGAAGGTTTAGACTGATAATTGTCTTCAGTAATAAACTTGAGACATTCAGCTGATCTATGCAATGAGCTGGAACTAGCACCACCTGCAAAAATTCCATCTCTTTGCTTAATATCTGGGTAAAGATATAGAAACACGTGTACTAAACAAAACAGTCATGATTTTGAAAATTCAAATCAGGATTGAAACATTTTGATTGTTATCTTGCACTCTGATCAGTCTGCCTATTAAAGATCTTTTCTGCCGGAAACCATACGAATCTTATTTCTGAATATTCTTATTTTTTTAATAATTATCAAGCAGAAAAAGCTAGTTGTGATGGCAGCGATCAAAATATATCAGTAATTTAAAGTCATATAACGTAATATAAAGTCACATGAAGTCACTTCTAGTGACTTAAATCACTTGGTGTAACTACAGAAAAAGTCATATGAAGTCATATGAAAGTCACACAAAGTCGCATAAAATACCATATAGAATTCAGTCTAGATATAGTCTAGAGAGTCTAGACAGAGTCTAGACAGTCTACACAATCTAAAGACAGTCTAGACAGTCTAGACAGAGTCTAGACAGTCTAGGTATAGTACAGTCAGTCTAGACAGAATCTAGACAGAGTCTAGACAGTCTAGAAGGAGTCTAGACAGTCTATACAGAGCCTAGATAGCCTAGACAGAGTCTAGACAGTCTAGACAGAGTATCGACTGTCTAGAAAGTCTAGAAAGAGTCTAGACAGTTTATCTAAACAAAGTCTAGACAAAGTTTTGATAGTCTAAACAGTGTCTAAACAGTCTTGACAGAGTCTAGACAGTCTGGACAGAGTCTAGACAGTCTGGACAGAATCTAGATAAAATGTACGATAGTCTAAACAGAATCTAGAAAGATACAAGTCTAGAGTCCAGAAAGAGTCTAGACAGAGTCTAGACAGTCTAAACAGTCTAGACAGAGTCTAGACCATCTAGAAAGAGTCTAGGCAGCTTAGACAGAGTCTAGACAGTCTAGCTATAGTCTAGAGAACATAGACAGAGTCTAGACAGTCTAGACACAGTGTA
>JAQIXG010000045.1:0-58244 GCA_034700105.1 Oconnorella tubifera
ATATAACTGAGTTTTTAATCAATTATGGATTTATTCTACAATGTAACGTCTTGATACAATGTTTTGCATGATTTTATATTTTGTGATTTGTAAATGCATAAAGAATTTTATAATCTAATATATTTGGGCTATGTCTACAGTTAATTTAGCATTTTACTCAAGCTCCATAATTAGCTGTGAAGACCCACTGTTGATCTTGAGTAAAATGCAATATATTTGAAATGGATACAAATTTAGTTGCAATAAAATATCTGGATGTTAAAGAAATGAGAATATTTTGTTAATGAATAATCTATTTTATAGTTTGCATTATCCCTATACAGGCGGACCTAATCAGCCAGGCTAGAGCACGATGTACTGAACGTTTACAATCAGGCGATCATAGATTATCATTCATAAAACTCAGCCAAAATCTCGATAACCTAATTTATCTACGTCACGGCGATGACCTACATAGCTTACGTCACAATGATGACGTTTCTGATGACATCAGTGATACCAGTTCAATCAACACATCCCCCGCCCAGATCCATCCAAACAGACTTCGCGTGTCATCCAGTTCATTTACACTAGGCACAAACGTCACGCCTGTCAATCAAAGTTTAGCTCTACCCAAATGTAGCCTGCAGGTGTCTCCTAGTTCCCCTGTTGAAGATAATTCTGGAAACTACCAGCCAGGAACTGATCCAAGGAGAAGTTCGTACTCAGATCCGAGATTCAATAAAACTGGAAAAGTAGTCAGTGGAAGCGTTCCATCTTCTCCTCTGGCTACACTTCGATCCAGATTCATGTCATTTTGGTCGCCTTCCACACGAAAGAGAAAAACAACCCTCCCAAATGGTAGCTTAGACCCAAAAGCTCCCAGTCCAATTACTTCAATAACATCTCCAAATTTAACAACAAAAACGCCAGAACAAAAACATCAAGTGGCTAAATCTATGGAAAAGACTGACAAGAAAACATCTAACCATCGCAGATGTTCAAATATTCGTAGCGGAGGAATAACCGACGAAGAGTTTGTGATCGCTGAGCGTACAAATCGATCTCGCCCAACTTGCGAAGAAGATATCAAATCTTGTGGGAATGTTTTTTCGACTGTAGAGGAAATTCAAGTGTTTCAGCGAACGCGCCCGTCAAGTAGGGGCGTTGTTTTACGAACAGAGGCAACACCGGTGGATGATGATAGATTAGAATGGAAACTGAGCAAGAGAGAAAATAAAGGAAATAAAAGTGCAAACACAAAAGTGTCTGCTGGAAGGATGTTGAATACTTTTGTTGGGAAATAATTGTTAGAGTATTAAATTTTGATATATGTTATTTATTTATTAATGAATTATTTAACTGATGTTGTTATTTGAAATAAATAATTATGTTAATAAGGTTTGTAACTGTAGTGTCTGAGTCAAATAATCGTTGTAGTATTAGGCTATACACTACATAATTATATGGGCCCAATGTTTAATATTATAAGTCTAGTAAGCCTACTTATTTGACGGCAAAATTAATACATTTTCAGATTAAGTTATAATCGAGAAACGTCTACTTCAACTTATACCGTCAGCCTATCACAATATTATGCAATGTACCAATTAAGTGTCATTTGATAAGTAAATAAATTGTCAAAAAGATTAATGTTTCTAATACTAAGTTAATATAAATAGTCGAAAGTAAGGGTATGGGGGAGGATGTATACCACTTTCAAGTTGATAATAATAATCTAACATTTTTGCAACGGCTGCAGTTGCAGTCAAAGAGGTAATATTGCAATAGATTTCAAATGAATGCACTTTCTCATTGACTTCGTTTGAAGCTTATTTAATTCACAGAACAATTCAACTCATTCAAATAAAATGAAATAAAAATGAAATTAAGTTATTATTATTATCTAAACACAAAGATTACTTGGCGAAACATTACAACAATTAATAATCTATATTAAAAGCGTGCAGAGCTAAAGTAAGTTATGTTCCATGCACAGAAAAGAAAAGTTCAAATGTGGACAATTTATGGGCAATTTACTTCTCAACGAGCTCCAAATTTTTTTTATTCACGGCGACATTGAGAGCAAAGCAAGCTTAGACTTGGCCCATGTTAGCCGCCGAGATAGTCAACGATCGCCTTGAACCAATCATTTGACAGACATGTGATCTACTCACTAAGTTATTAATTCAAGTCGATTTGAGTTGATCGGTAATACAGATCTTTATAAGCAGGTATATAGGTATAAAGTATATACAGTGTTATTATACACGCTAGATAGAAAATTATTTCTTATTGCGAGATGAATCGCGATTCAAAAAGTCACTATAGTAGATGATCTGATAGACTTAATTAAGTTACTTGCAGTATAGTAGATATTTCTTTTTATGTAGCAATTATATAAAAATGTAAAGTTATATCGCGTTAATTATTTTTTATTGTAATTTGAAATTTGCGTGATTTGTTGAATTTTTTGTTTTGTTTATTATACGGAGTAAATATGACGAATATGATTCGAAATTAACACTGTAAATTTAATACAGAACAATTCTAGTAATAGATATTCTTTTATTAGCATTTGAATATTAATTTGAATATTAATTTAGCTTTGTAGGCCCTAGTGTACATTGTTGACATTGAGATGTTAATTAAAATTGAATTACTACAGTAAAATATTGGTTCTTCTACAAATGTTTTTGCAGCATTATTGCTCAGTCGTCTAATAACTTCAATGACTATTACGTGTGCTAGTTTAAAATATCATAATTCGCATTAACAGTCGATAAGAATTTTCGTCAAATTTTTATCAGAATCTGATAATGATGATAAAAACTACGACCTTATCAGTTGAATCTAAAAGTATATAGTTGATTACTTAAGTTAATAAACTTCGAAACAGCTGGCCTTATTGTAATCAGTTGTAGACGAAGATGGCTTAGATTATTTTGAGAATATATTATAAAGCATAATAATAATAATAAACATATGCTTGAATTAAATCAAATAATAGATCCGACAAGCAACAACTATATTTACAAGGTAAGGGCAGTTAATGTTTATCTATAATAATATAATTTAATTAAAGAAGACTTACTAAATTGTAGTAGGGCCTAATTAATGAAGACATACCAAAAAAGGAAGTCGTTATAGTGTTGACCTATACTAAATTGTAGTCAATTTGCTTTAATATAAGAAGCAATCAGAAGATTTCAGATAGAGGCAGAATAGATTAAGCCTATTTAAAAAATAACTGATGATCTTTTTCGATTTTCAAAAATTTCATAAGATTGTATAAATTTTAGTATTTACATTATATTTAAAAATCGTTTAAATTGTTTTGCAATCAATTATTATCTAAGTTAGTATCGTTTTAAATATATCTCATATCGTAACATATGCACATAAACTGCATTTATATCCCTATCATAAGCCAATTATAGTAATTACAACGAATCTATTTGTTTTATTGTTGTATAGAAGTCATCATGTCATTAACAGAGGAAGTTGATGACAGAAGAAATAATAACGTCATAGGTAGGAAATACCCTAATGGATACAATAATACTATGATAGAATTTAGAAATGTAGGTTGCATTGTTAACTTGTACACTAAAATAGTTTCATTAGTAAATCTTCCAGAAGTTATTTTTATAGCCTGTAGGTTTTTAATTTGTTGGATTGATAAATTTATTATGTTAGATTATTAGTAATCCACGGGTTCATTGTGTGTGGTAAAGCACATATTATGTTTATCTTGTTTATTTATTACTTTACATATGTTTATTTTGTTAACATAAAACTTAACTGCCAGTAAATACAGATAAGCCTACGTATATTTGGTAAATATTCAATTGCTTTTAGGAGTGGTTAAAAGTTATATGATAAAATTTAATGAGTAGGCCTATAGAAATTCAAAACGAGAATGACCTATTGCAGCGTAGGCCTATACAAGTTATTATAGAAATAAGCTTAGACCCGTTTGTACTATAATAAATATAATATATTTCCTGCATTTTATGATTGATTTTATCAAACAAATCACTATTTTGTCAAATGATTTTTGTGCTTTATGATCAAAGCAATGTGTGATATGAAAATTAATTTACTTTTTTTTATAACAAGAACCGCAAATTGATTGATTTACTGCTGCATAATATTGACATTTTTGGTGTCTTTGATATAAACATAAAGAATCTCACGTTTTCGTTTTGTTTTATGTCGACCAAGTCGATACACGGGAGCGAGCTCACTCGCACATATTCTCTCTAATCAATACTGACAGGTCAATAGTCAGGACTATTATATGGACGTCATTGAGTAGTGCTTCTTTTTGTCAAGGATACTTTTTTAACTACCGCAGAGTGCAGCGTTAGAATTATTTTAAAAGCATATATTTAATAGTGTAGAGTAAAATTATGGGGGCATTATACGCTATAAGTTAAATGTTCATTATAATGAATAAGGCTTTATTTACCTCATAAGCTGTCAAATAAACTTCTATTTTGCTAAAGTAGCAAAATAGCAGCTTAGTTTTTTTCAATAAACTGCTATTTTAGTTTAGTAGTAAATCTGCCAATTTCTAAATTTGCAAAATTAGTTTATGTAAACTAAATTTTCTGATTTTTTTATTGTTGTCAGACCCTGAACGGGAAAAAGCTCCGCTTTGCTGCAATCACGAACACTTTGCCATTGAAGTAGTGGACGAAGTATTTAATATTAACATAGATAATCTATTTACATATCTTTTTACCGACTCAACGCTTTTTAGAGTTTTTGTTCAGCAAAGACAAACGTATGGTAAGAGATAAAATCATAATAGAAGATTTGTAATCCTCTAACTTTCTGTTTTGCTTCTTTATTTTCTATTCATTTGACACTATCTTAGAGATTATAATTCAATTTTCTTCAAAAGTGTAATATTAGATGTGATGATTTTAGTAGATTCATTTAGTATGAAAGGAAAAGTTGATTAAAGTAATTATGATATTATAAGTAGCAGTCATTATGAATAGAGTATATTTCCTATTACATGGGCTCTAATTATGGTGTTGTATTTGATTCTGTTAAACGAAACTCTGCTTTGTCATAATTTATTGAGTTGCATTTTTCTAATATTATGTACATCATTTATTATAAATACCTTAAATATGCTTTTTTTTCTATGTGTATACAATTTATATAATTCTTTTTGTTAGTGTTTGTTAGGGCATTCATCTATAGCATTTATCAAATAAATTTACTTTTATATTGCAGTATCTAGAAATAAGCTGCTATATATAGCTTCTAAATCATCAAAGCTAACATTTTAATCTTATAGTTAAATATTAATGGTGAATTAATTAAAACTCAGTACTAATGAGTATCGATGTTTTACAATAGTGTCTAACAATAAAGTAATTTACAGTAGTAGTAAGATTATTGTACTACTAACGAAAATAATAAAAGATTACTGCATGTCACTTTGCATACAATGATATTTTTCCATTATTGCAATCGTGTTTATTCAATAAAAGCAACCACTTGACAAATTACAGGTAAAGAATAATTATTCTATGATCGAGCGTTTATGAATAAAGTAAATTATTGGGTCTACAAATCTTATCAGTAAATTTTTGAAATATTATTATATTAATGTTAGTTCCTAACAAAAGTAACGATTGAAAATCATGACAAATTAGAAAATACCGATGGCAGAATAGCATAGAACTTTGATCTTGGTGTCAGATATTAAAAACGATGCCATTATTGGTTTAAGAGCCATATTTAAGAAAATATTCTGGTGAGTCTATTATAACGGAACTTAATAGACTAATTTAATAGACTTATTAAACTACTTATTAATATCTTAAAATGTATTACTGATTAACATTTGATTAAAACTTTCAGGTCAAGATTTTGAAGATGATATCGTTACAATTATTATAGTTTTTGCGTTTGTAATTAGCAGTGCTATTTATTAACATTGTATCAAATACCACGCTGCCAAATTAACAACAAGTGCAAATTTTCGATC
Organism: Oconnorella tubifera; assembly: GCA_034700105.1. NCBI lineage: Eukaryota > Metazoa > Annelida > Clitellata > Enchytraeida > Enchytraeidae > Oconnorella > Oconnorella tubifera. The sequence goes on from JAQIXG010000045.1 coordinate 5,993, forward strand.
GATACACATAAAACTTATAATCAGATTAACATTGCATATTTAATACTATAATATCGAATATATGGTTGCTTGCGTGCGCGCATATATTCTTTGCAGTGTCTCAGTCGTATCCGAAATACCGAATTCACCTGTCATTTTTGTTATAATTAAGAATCGCTAAATTAAGACTCTGGTAAAATATATTAACAGTTGGATGAAATTTATGCACTTTGAATATGTTCCAGAATAATTAACCCATTTCTATGATATCATGTTCATTCATTCTTCAATCAAGAAGTTAAAGTTAAAAAACGAGGACAAAATTTATCTTTGTCTTGTCATATAGATACAATTAACAATAGAAGGCCTATAGTTTGATATCGCTTCAGGAGATTACAATTATTAATTATTTAATTAATTATAATTATAAACTTACAATTATTGACATTCTCTTGATATTATAGTATACTATGAAAGAGGAAACACGTTTGATTGAGACAACAAATTAATTTATAAATAAACGTAACCTATAAACTTACAAATAAACATATAATTAATTCATTAGTTTAAAAGCCTATATCTCAATATTTCCTACATACATACCGACAATATCTATAATAATAGCGAATGCGAAAATTATGTTTCTGTAATTATAAATTTAGAAGCACTTCAATTTTATTAAATAATTTATAATTCTGACTCTTAGATATTCAAAATGATAAATTAACCAATGTTGTATAGTTTTGTTTATGATCAGCTTTGCGCGTGTTTAGATGTAAAGTTATCACCATGGCCCGAGTCGCCCGACCAACACGGAATAAGGACTCGAATCATCTACTACACGCTCTCAATTAACTACGCCATTGGACCTAAATGCTCTCCTTCCACGGAAACTCAGGTAATTTTTTTTTACTATGATACTCCGTGATCTAATCTAAATAAATGTATGTCTTTGGTGGTTATGTATTTTATATTATAATGCATAGCCTATTTTGGGTTCCAGGACAATTCATCAAAGGATGATTCGTCAACGGACTGTTCGTCAAAGATTATTCTTGTAACAGACGATTCTTATAACCCCTAGCCCTAATTCTTAACGCTAACTCTAACCTTATCCCTAACTATAAACCTAAAAACCAAATCTAACCCTAAACCTAACGAATATTCTTGACGAACGATTCCTTTGACGAATCATCCTTTGACGAAACGTCCGCATATCCATAATATGTAAGTTTTATCACTAGTAAAGATAAGTGAGATTCGATTTTGAGTATAAAACGTAACATTGTAGAAAGTTCTCCCAAATTAAAATCTTAAGAAACTGCCATTGGAAATCCATGCTAATATATCACATCTTATTTTTTACAGCTTATTAAACTATCAAAGTAATTATAGTTCAGAGCATTTTATATTTGTAACGTATAAATACATAATAATACTACATATCTATATCAACATCTATAATGTATAAATAGATAATATGACTGCATTTAACTAAAATGCTGCCTGATCTATTTTAGACGATGCACGCTGAAAGTAAGCCCGGCCACTGTTATGTTATAGACGCGGATTGCGTCAACGGCGGAGTGCCGTACGGCGAAAACTTTTACACGAGCGTGCGTTACTGCATTACGCGGATAAGTGACACGTCAACGCGACTGAGCGTCACGGGGAAAGTGATTTATAAGAAACGCATGTGGGGCCTTATAAAAAGTTGGTAGCATATTAACTAACTTCAATGATTTTTAATAGAAGTATGAAGATTCACTAAGCTTAAAATAATATACTATGGTAGCGAGATAACAGAAATGTGTAACTTCATAAAACAGAAATTGCTACCTCATATAGTTTTTTTTTATAACCGATTAATCCTTTTTTCTCAAAAATAAGTGTACAGTAAGTATTGTATATAATTTGGCATACAATATTATATTCTCTGAAATTTTGATTAGTAAAGACTTTCAAAATATCAGGATTTAAAAATAAGCTGGTATGTAAAGATGTAATTAGTAGCTGCGTTTTGTTCTAGATTTCATCGATAAAACAGCTAATACGGGTATTAAAGTCAGCTTTGGTGTAATGGGCAAGTATCATGTTTTCTTTAATAACAACACTCGTTACATAAAAACTATGAGTTATATTTGAGCTCATCAGTAAAATATTTCAAGAAGCATTTCTAGTATCAGCCAATTATCTCCAAAACTCTTTTGCTTTTTGAACAGTTTTATACAGTTATACATTTCAGCAATATCTTCAGTTGGCCTACATTTCGCATTTACCTTCATCAAGTCTCTTTTTATTGGTTAAATCTTTACATTTAAACTTAGAATAGATTTTGCAATTTTAATTTTTCATAAAAATTGAATTACTTTTATTGATTAAACTGTTTATCCTCAATCTTTTAAATTATTTTTTTCACTAGTTGCATTTTTTTAAACAGCTGAACTCCTACGACGAGAGTCCGAGGGGCGAGGCCCCTCGCACGGCTATCGGCCCACTGAACTCGCCGTCTCGAACGACTCGCCCGTCCCTCCCTTGAGGCGAATTCGTCGGTCACCCTCTGGCGGGCAGACGGACAACGGTGGGGAGAGGCTGCAGGTTGACCTGGTGAGGCCCCCTCGCGTCTCACGTCATAGGATGCGCTATGGACATTCAGATGATGTACAACATGATTCATCTTTCCAACAACAGAATCAAAGTAAAAAATACAGATTTTGTATATTTTGGTTATGTATACTTAGGAAATGTGTTTTATGATAGGTTTCTGTACTTATTAAATGGATAAAGTTTAATGTTAATGTTAATTTTTTTAATTAGTATTCTGCATATAATATTGAAACAATTATAAAATTTTGGCGATTTACAATTTAAGTGTTGTGTCTTTCTTTTGATGCTTTTTATTTATAGACTGTACATAGCTTTGCTATTTTGCTGTTTTGTTTTGTATTTATCTATTTTGACTTAAAAAAAGCAAATAGAAATTGATTATTTAGTTTTACTTCTTTTGCATAAGAAACTTTATCTGTTGTTTTAGATTATTCAGCGAATCAGAATTATGAGGTTTCTAAATTAACAGAGTTGCTGGCAACTTTTATATTTGTTATGTAAGTTCTTGTTATTATACTATAATTAGATGCACTCGCATAAAATTTACTTTTCTCTTATCTTATGCTATTAATAATTTTTGTGTGTTATACTAGGAATTTTAATGTATATTTTATACATATACATTTGATTATTAAATTATGTTTGAAATAGCATTTTTATAATTATGTAGTGAATTAATCTGTTTATATTTATTCAACAGGGTGCTGATACTGATTGCATTCCATTTCATATTTTACATTCAACTCGCTTCTATTCAGTCGGCTGTAGCAAAGGCTTCTTCTATCAAATCTAATACTCTGTGATATTCATTTTCTGTCTAATAACATTCTTTTCTCAAAATCCCGGTTTTAGTTCTTTGTTTATATTTAAATCATTGCACTTTGAAATGAACTACTTATTCTATTAGGCCAAGTTAATAATCTGTCTGTATTGAGTTTGTATTGTATTATCATATCAATGTCACTGAAATTACTAGTTTAAGGTGATAAAATAAAGTAGGAGTTTTTTGTTGCAACGGAATTCAAGATTCATAAAACAAACGAGCAATTTAACAAATTGGCTCGTTAAATTTTTACTTTTATTGAACATTCTTGTAGTATTTAAAGTTATATTTCGTCGAATGATTTAGATAGCCCGAAACATTTCAGCATAATATTTTACAAACATAAGCGCCGGTATCACATTGAATTGTTTGACTGGTAATATCAGTTTTTATATATGAATTTTAGGACTAATGTGATATTTATTGTATTTGAACATATTTTCATTAAATAAAACTTTATATTGTCAATATATTTACTGTAGCATTGAAATACAAATCGAGGGGTACATGCGCCCCTAGTAATCGCATTTAAATTTATATGAAGCTAAGCTAAGAGCAGTTATTCTATTAACTGGCTGTTTTACTTTCAGCTAAAGCTATTTGCATTCACCTTTAGAGCTGCTGGTAGCCTCTTTGTAACTTCTCACAGCATCTAACTATGTATGAAACTCGACTTGTAACACGACTGCTTAATATAGCTGCTGCTTAGTTAGCCTGTGCCTGTAAGTTAATCAAAACATAGCATCAACATTGCCACGGTTTTTGATAATATACCGTTTTTATGTTGTTTTGTAGAAACTAACTTTTCTTTAAGTTAACTGCAAACTAAAGTATACGGCCAGAATTTCAGTTAGAAAACGAGTTTTATGTTCAAATAAATAAGTAGATCCAATATTTAAGCCTACACTACAATCGATAAAAGTTTTTCTCTTTTTCGATTAAGGTTTTTGTGTACTCCCTCAGTTGCTTCATATTACGACAGCCCCTAGGCCTCCCAAGGTCCATCATTTACAGTTTCAGTGCAACAGGAATAGCTGGGCTGAAATAGACAGATAGGGCCCAGTGGGCTGAGGGATATTCTTTATTTCATGGAAGCAATACGCAACCGCTACAAGTATCCAACACTTTGGCCAATTTATAAGTTGTGCCTAGATGTTTTTATGATCATAATAATAATTATATTACAAATCTAAATTGATATAATTTGTAGCGTCACTTTTGCTTAGTCTAATGTAGTAATAGGTCTGGTCAAATTGTGGCTTCAATTATTGCAAAATATTATGACGGTTGAACGCTTTATGGGTCTAATAAATAAAGCACCTAAATTGGTATTAAGTTATCTCACTTTACACTTCCTATGCTCATTTTTATTGAGTTTGTGTACAATGATTATACGCTAGACACAATCTGACAATACTCGCAATTAATGATCAATAGAACTCTGAGCTTCTTGTCATTTGAAAAACTTATCCAGAAGTACCGTATCAAAGAGATTGCCGAAATGTCCGACCTCCTTTTACAATAAACGCCCTGCTACTATTATAATATAACTCTTCTACTTTATTCGTTCCGCTTCGATTCAATTTCGCGTTGCGACGACAGTTCAATAATACAATCTGAAATTCTTCAATTTCCAACATCGACAGACTGCAATGTGCATCTCTTTCCTCTTCACTCAACGCTTCAACATCAGATTTCATCCAGTACTTCTGCTGCCTGCGGCCGTCCGGTCAATCGACGGCAGAAACACAACGGTTAGCATGAGATCTCAGATATAGTAGTACTTAGTTCATAATGTTAGCTCTGTTGAGAAGGAAGGATCATGTTGCTTTTTAACACTATAGATCATTATTATTAGTTGGAAGGATACGTATGCTAGAGCCTAATAATATAGGCCTATATTAGCCTGTTCGCTATACTGTACAGCTTCTTGAACTTTTAGTTAGAACTGAGTGTTCCGCTCAGTTGTTAGGAAGCTACAACTATGCAATAATTATTATGCATAGAATTTCGTACTGTTAGTATGCGTACGATGTTTTTTAGGCCTATGAATTAGATTAATGTAGGCCTACGCATCAGTTAAATATTATGACATTCTTGGTTAAAGTTATTTTACTGTTTAACGCATCAGTTTGACTCGAAGATTGGATATATCTGTTTGTGTATTCTAATGTTTCATGTTGTTTAGTAACAAAATTGAATGAAGATAGTTACGGTAGCCTATAAACTAACATGCGTTCTGCGAATTATTAAGCGTGCATTAATTGTCATCATAAATTTAATTTTTTAAAATATTATTACAGATGAATAAGAATATTATCTAAATTCTAGATTAAAACAGAATATATATATATACAAATCAGTAATCGGATTTGCATTCAGTACCAGCTTAACTTATATAGAAAATATATTATAAATTATGATACTCTACTAGATTTCAATCAATAATATGCCTTCAATCAATAATATGCTAATTCCATATTTATAAAATCTACTCTCAAATGGAGCTATCCTAACTAGCTGTAGATAATTAAAGAAATATCAAAAATTCAGTATAATTTACATCTAAACATGACGGATTTTTCCGGATCAACCTTCTCGCAGGACTCCACCACGCGAGACAATTGCCTCGATGACAGGCACTGGTACGCCTTCCTTTGCTCCAGCCTAATCGCTCTATTCGGTGGCCTCCTACTCGTCCTAACCTGGAGAATATTTGCCTGGACTGTCTGCCAGAAAACCGCGCCAGAAGATGACGCTAGTAAAAAGACTGAAGATGGCGCTACGTCATCGCCTGCGTCATCGCATAACGCGGCTCATAATAAAGCCGACGCGCAGATAGGCTTCATGACGTCAGCGCAAGATTGGGCTGGAGGGATGATCTCTGGCCAGACTAATACGGGTAGGATATTGGTAAGATGAGTCATCGTTTGTCTTAGTTTTCTGTTGTCAGTTCTTTAATGAATTGGATATTATTACAGCAGTATTACAATCTACTTTTAGAACATAAAAGTAGATTGTATTTACAATCTACTTTGTTTGTTCTATCTGATCGTTAAAATATGACCTGTCTAGGAAATAACCAAATAAAATATGACTTGAATTGGTTATCTACTCAGGCGTTAACTCGATTGCCAGCATATTTTGTTTAATTTATCTTAAATTTCTAAATTCTATTACAAAATTTAAGAAAAAAGCATTTTTAGAATATAAATTGATACTGATTCAGTCGCTGAGCCAGAAAGTTTTTCTGAGTGAGGGGTCAAATATTGTTTTTTTCAGTAATCTGAGCTAATTTATTGATATAGTTTTATGACTCTATTATAATCATAATTCTTGCAGGTTGTGATAGTGTTTCTTATGAGTATTGCTTCTCTCATCATCTACTTCATTGATTCATCTGAGTATGTGTACATTTCTTTTTGTCTGTTTAATTTCAGAAATTTTGGCACTCTTAATATCATCTATAATAGTTTCCTATTGTTTTTTTAATATTTTAGTTAGCCTACTAAAGCTTTATATGAGTTAAATAGCAGATTAATACTGCGTCTCTATGCTTATATTAACTTTGATTGAGTATATATCGACAGAATAGGGTTTATCTCAATAAAATTAGGTTCTAATTTATTCAAATTGTTATCAAAGTTTTTAATTGAAAAAAAAATGTTTATTGTAGAGCAGTGATAAAGTTTTAAAAAATACATTAACAGAATATAATCATTCAAAAAATGTTGCAGTAGTTGATTCTTCTTTCGCCTCCCTCCCGTCTATTCTTGATTGATCCTCTGGGCATAGACCCTGCTAGAAATATAAATTGAATTCATCAATCAAGTGGTATAAAAGCAAAATAAGAATATTCAAACTCAATCCATTTTTATTCTAGTACTGAATATCATATTTAAAATATTGAATTGATTCTCCACTCTAGCTATAATTATAATTAAATTAATTCATTACCTAAATTATTATGTTACTCATAAAATTCTCTGCATTTGGCCTATATAAAATAATTATAAAATTTGACCTCATTTTATGATATATTTATGTTTCTACTATAATAGTACAGTGCGCATAGGAATCACAGCCCAATAAAATTTCACCAGATCTCAGTAGCATGCATTCATGGGAGGCTGTGTAATTTATGTATTACTGTTGCTGATCAATTTATCGAATTTATCTTCCGACGATTATTATTAAGATGATGTACAAGTTATTACAATCATTTCATTTATAGATAAGCCATCAACAGAGGTAGCTAGCATTTAAGGTTTAAATGATTGGACAGTCTGAATGTTTTGAAAGCCTTTTTCTACTGAAACTTTTTTAAGTTATGCAAATTCTCAGATTATAAATATTGTCATGCTGTTCATTATTTAAGTGTATTTTCTGTTTTAATCTGCGATGTGTAGCCAATATTGAAGAAAATTACTTATTCTTTTTAAACCAAAATTATTACCTAGGCTAAATCGCGTATTATAAAAATATATACTTATAGTTTTCTTATATTACAAAATATTTTCTTTACAGTTCACCATTATTAAATAATTTCAATGTTTTAATTCATTTTAAATCTTCATTTAAAGTCTCATTTTAAATCTTTTTGAATAAATGTAATAAAGTGACCAAGCCTGGAAAGAGAGATGAATAACAGATTCGTCTTGTTTCTGTTCTTCTCAGGGCTCAAGTTGAATCTTGCGAAACCTGGTCTCACAGTACAACACAACAAGTTGATCTGATCTTCAATATTTTCTTTATGTTCTATTTTCTTATTCGTGTAAGTAATCTATCGTGCATGTTCTTTTATTTTTTGTAATCTTATCAATTTGATGAATTATAATTTAATAATAATAATATTATAATTCAATAATTTAAGCTAAAAAAGTTAAATTGATAAATCACTTATTACATTGATAATTTAAGCTAAGAAAGGTAAATCAATAACTTATATAACCTATTATATAGTTGAAACAATCAGTACCATATAGTTGAAATAATCGTGATGTGATAATGTTAGCATTGAACAGATTAATTTTTATTTGATTTCAGTTTCTTGCCGCTCCAGATAAACTGAGCTTCCTCTTTGAGATATTTTCCTTAGTTGACTATTTTACAATTCCTCCGTCTTTTGTTGCTATCTATCTCAATCGTAATTGGTTAGGTAAGTCATCTTGATCGTTTTAGTGATGTTTCAGTTATATTTAAAAATATATTTATGCAATATGAAATATTGTGATTGAATCTTACAAATAGAACTTATCTTCTTAACTTAGGTTTGAGATGAGATAAATAGCATATTTATGCTATTTATAACACCTAGTATCTGGAATTAACGTAGTTATGACATAGTAATATTATAAAAATAGCCTGTTTCTCATATAGAATTAATATAATTCAATACTGATTGAAATGATTTTTTGAAAACCAGCTTTGATACAGCTATATATGAGGCCTATTTAGGTCTATTTCAGAAATTAGATCTATTTCAGAGTTAAGACATTAGTTGACTCTATAAGTGTTGTTTCACTATAAGTGTGGTTTCACTATATGTAATCAATTTATGAAGTTTTATGATTGTATCAGCTTTTTGTCACTATAACAATTATTATTATCTTGGTGATGCTCAATTTTCACATTGACTATGCGTTGTTTTTTGCTAATATTTCAGCGTATATTGTCCATATCTGTGAAATAAATAACTAAATAAAAATAAATAAATCTATTATACGAAAGAAGATACTGACGCAAACGCTAACTATACGCTGCGATAAATCGCTCAGCGTCTTTCCAACGCAAGGCTACGCGACTATGAATCGTGCTCGAGTTTGATTTCACGCCGAGTCAAATATATCAGATGTCATAATTCACATAATTCACGCTTATAGTTTAGACTCAGTACAGCAGCCTCTATATTAGCGAGATATTGGACACATTACTGTAATCTTTTGGCTTATTATATACTACTGTTATAGCTAAAATACGAGTGAAACTATACTTGATATAAAAAGGAGAATCAACAGATTAGACAGAAAATGAACGAGTGTTAAATTCAGTTTAAAGTTTAACTTTTAAAGAAATCCAAACATGCACAGTTGAAATTTTTTTATAGAAAGGAACCGTTTTCTTGATGTGATCCGCCAAAATAGTTGTTTGTATATTGTGGCCTGCGATAAACCTTCAAATATTTAGTTGCATTGAGTTACAATGATGAAAACATCCCGGAGCGTGGCTTTAGGGACTGGAAAAATATTTCTCAAAGTAATATTTATTTAGCGTAGACATGTCGAGATTAAAATCTTGATGTTGCTGGGGCATTAATATTGCAAATAGAAGCATTTTTGATTCGAAGTAGGCCTAAATCAAATCGATTCAACTGAAAAATTAAAGTCTTAAAAGTAGGACGATATAATATTATTATAGTGCAATAATATTATTGATGTTATTGCTATTGTAAGTTGTAACTTAAGGTTCTGATGCTGAAAATTATTTACATGTAAATAGTATAGTCTACAAGAAATGTTATCTAGTGATATATATTCCTTATGGTTGTTGGTACGTATTATGGACTTGGTATAATTTCTTTAAGCCATGCTTCTGCTGGTTATATTTAACATAACACTGCACGTCAGTATCTCTATCTCACTTGTAAAGGATCAACCTTTCAAAAACAAAATTACTTGTTGCCAATTATCTAGTATGAGTGGGTAATTTATTCTATAGAGTGAAATTTGTAGAAGGGCCTGAAGGGGGTGAGGGTAGATATATTATAGTGTGAAGATTACCACATTAAAATTAGAAGGATATTTAGTTGATTTTACTAATTTACAGATATTACTAATTTTATATAAAATATAACAGTAATAATATGAATTATTACTAATAACACAGCTATCTAGCACAAGCTAAAAAAAAAAATTCCAATCTTTGCACTTTCATTTCATTGTAATTGTTGCACTAATTAAATCTGTACCATGTTATATTTCTGTCTTTGATTGCGAATAAAGATTTATATAAATACATATAAACTTACTGACTTACACTGTCTTACAGTATTATACAGCAAATCAACTATAAAAATGATGAAATGTGAGAGTGAATATTGAATGTCTGGTCTGGAATTCTAGTGTTTTATCTTTTCTCTCCATTTAGTACTTATTCCCTCCACTAGTCGCGCGTGTGAATCGCTAAATCAACAGTTCGCATTGCAAATCATCAACACGTGGAAACAGAACGCTCATTGTTCACGGAATCCAGCGCGCTTTTTGTGTTGGTAATTTGATAACGAAATTAGAAACGAGATCTTGAAACAGTCGATAAAATGTATATTTGGCGCTTTGTGGTTGAGTTCTAAATAATCTATTAGCAGTTTTTTTTATATAAAACAAAACAGTACTTTAGCAAAGCAATATTTCTACAGTAAACTACTTATAAAGTACAATACTGTACTTGTACAATGCTGTTATAAAAACTGCTGTATACATACTTAATATTCTAAATTATATTTTATTGTATAAAATTTTCTAATTCTGTAAGCGTAAGCTATTTTAACATATAGCCCTAAGTTTTCTGTTATATTATATATTATAAACCAAGGCTATCTCAGAATCTTAATTCAAAAGTTTATCGACTTTTAAATTAATCTGTAGTTAATCAAAACTATTGACAGATTAATTTCTAAATTCATTTGTAGTCAAGGTTTTTTATGGATTACAAAAATCTGTCTGCTGTAAATGAATTTCTAATGCATCTTAGAACACGAGAAGAATCCTTGATATATTCCATACATAAATCGAACTGACTTGTTCTATTTCAATGAATCGATAGTAATAACTTTTAATTTGGCCAGTTTGAGCTGGATATGTTTTCAAATATACTTTTGTGCTGTGCATTTTTATATTATCAATAGTTTTCACAATATTACTTATTGTTCAAAATTGAATAATATTATATATATATAATATGCTCAAATGCCATGGTAATCATAAGTATGAATGCTGTAATACGCATCTAGCTAATCTATTTAAATGTTATTCAGCTGTCTGGCAGTTGCTACGGTACAATTATCAGCAGCTGTCAATGAAAATTTATAGAAAGTAGGGAAGCAGCGAAATTTTAGGACAAAAAAGTTAGACCTTGATAAACAGGTGTTCAGAAGACATGTCGATTTTTTGGAATTTTACTTGTTGCGAAAAATTACGAAATTATCACAAATGAAAAGATATTTAAAATGTATGAAAACGCTAAAAGAAATGAGTGTTATAACTAATCTACAATTCTACATTATAATTCTACATTCTACATAAATAATTCTACAGCTTAATTCAATTTCAAGCTTCACTCAGTCAAGATACTTAATATAGTTTTAAAATTTGAACTATCTCTGATATGATGCTTAAAATTATTACTAATGCAATAACCGTTTTTACTGTTTTATTTTATAATACTAAACCACTTTTAAAAACTAAAGTGTTTTGTTTTTGCCTACACAGTTTGTAACATGAAATATTTCACGCTATTATATTATCATATTATGTTGTCAAATCGTCGTTGCAGGTTTGCGGTTTACTAGAGCTCTGCGGTTAATGACAATACCCGATGTGTTGCAATACTTAAATGTACTCAAAACCTCTAATAGTATCCGTCTTTTACAGCTTGTGTCCACTTTGATCAGTGTCTGGTTTACAGGAGCCGGATTTATACATTTGGTAAATACAGTCATTTTTTAATCCTATTATTTGATTTAATATTGATAAATTTAATGCCTTAATTTTGTGTGTATTTACTCTATATATGAAATACACATGTTAAGGTCACAATTACTTACTATCCAAAATTAAGTAAGTTATAAATACAGTGTATGCGCTTAAATGGATTATCATTAGCATCAATGCTGTCCTATTTTAGCTAATCTATTTACATGTTATTCAGCTCTCCCACTGCTGCTGCACAATAATTAACAGCTATCAATGAAAATTTATTAACAGCAGTTAGTATATAGCTGCTGAACAAAAAAGATAGACCCAGCTAGAACAGGTGGTAAGAAAACATATGGATCAAAATAAACAGTCGATTCTTCCCCAGCTAATAGTTACCTATCACAACGAAAACATTATTCACTCTTATTTTAGATCAGCTGTTCATTGTTCAAACGCATATTATGCCACATAGCCTTTTGTAATACATTCCAGTGTAGTGTAAATTATTACATAAATTCATTTCAGGTAGAAAATTCCGGAGACCCGTTTGATAATTTTTCGAATTTTCAACGTTTATCGTATTGGGAATGCGTGTATTTTACGTTGGTTACAATGTCGACTGTGGGCTATGGTGACACTTGTTGTAAAACAACGCTTGGGAAAACTTTTATGGTTTTCTTTATACTTGGCGCCCTGGTACAATCAAGTTTTCATTGGATTTTTAATAGAAATAAGTGATTTAGTTATGTTGAATAAGAGTTGCTACTTAGTTTAGTTCAAGATCTGCATTATCATATCTTCTAAGTGGTGTTCTTGTACAATCTAATTTGATGTAAAGTAAAGGCCAGTGAGTGATACTATTATCCATATCTTAAACGTAACCTTAACCTTATTATGTTTAGTTAATATATAAGAGTCAAAAGATAATAAAAATGTATATAAATAAACAACCTAGTCCTGATAATGCTATCAATGTAAAAACGATAAGTTTGATGCAATAAAAATCAAACTACTGTAAATATCACGATCGAGCCAATTATGTTTCATTGATAAATCAATTATAAACGAGCTCAGCATGAAATATTTATATTACAAAAATGAGCACAAGATAAAATGCTGCGAGATCGAAACATCAGATGATAACATCTATTATAGCCTTGATATTTGTTATATATCTCATCTAAATGCTATGGTTGAGGATAAGGTGATCTATTTGTTGCTTGCAAGACATTTATGATTAGAATATATCAAACTATTTTCTTCTGTTGGGTATCTTTTTTTTCGATGTTGAACACAGGCCATGTTTGCAAGCTTCATTCCAGAGATTATGGACATTCTTGGAACAAGGAGTAAATACGGAGGTGCTTATAAAAAGGAGCTGGGAAAGAAGTTAGTTATTGACTTGTCATTAGTTATTTGTCATAAATAAGCCAGCTGTATTAATTACTCAGTGATAATTAGCAAATTGACTCTGGAAGGTCGATAGCGTTGTCAAATAGTGTTGGCAAATAGTGGTGGAAGTCTAGAATTTATATTTGAACAAATATTTTATCAGCTATGCGTCTTAAGTTCACTGCAGAATATTTACTAAATCATTTTTTAATATGCTACATGGGATAATATAAATGTCAAATAAGTTAACATTCTTTGAATTAATCAATGATTCAGACATATAGTTCTCTGTGGACATATCACATATGAATCGGTGTCTAACTTTATGGCTGATTTTCTTCACAAAGATCGACTTGATTGTGATGTTGAATTAGTCATTATGAACAGGTCTGTAACGCTTGATATGATATGATATTCTAGAAAATTAAATTTAGAGTGTAGATTGAGAAGCCTAGTAAGATTTACAGTATGATTCAATTTTATACATAGATTATAGCATGATTTTCAATATTTATAATTGTTGCTCTTAACTTTGTTAAGTTATTAATTAACACAATAATTAAATGTCTCCAGCTGTTACTTCTAAGTTCAACACTTTATTAAACTAGATCATCATTTTACTAGAATTTTGTTGAGTTGACAAAGTGATAGAACGTCAAACTTGATAACAACTGAACCAGATTCAATTTCCTGACTGGGTTATTATTTTACATAATCTGAGAAAGAGTGTATTGATACTTTTATTTTTATTTTTATATTTTTCAGTTGTATTTAATAATTGCAGGAAAGAGCCAGGTTTAGAGTTAGAAGGACTTTTCAAGCGACATTTCACTCAGGTTGAATTCTTTCAGGGGACTGTGATGGATGCCAATGATCTTCATAGAGTTAATGTCAGCATAAACTTTATTTAAAATCTATCCATTCATGTATTAATTACAAGTACATAAAATTTTGTCTGTAATTATAACCACATTACACTAATATTAAATATGCTTAGAGAACGTTTGCAAATTGAAAATAACAATAATTTTATTCAAAGATGGGAATGAAGACTGATTGTTATAAGTTTGTTTGGTAATTTTCTGAATATACTGAATCTATTACTGATATACTTTTTATTTTTCTGCCATGTGACTTTTGTTGTAAAAATTATATAATAAAAAATTCTGAAAATCATGGGATTAGTGAATTTTGAAACTTTTTCATACTCTCTTTTACATCGCTCTAAAACTAAACCCTACTTGTAAATACAAGTTTATAATTTTCTTATATTTTATGTTCGATTTATTATATTTTTATATTTTGTATTTCTTAGATTAAAGAGGCCGATGCCTGTTTAGTATTGGCTGACAAATATTGTGAAGATCCCGATGCAGAAGATGCTGCAAATATTCTACGCGTTATATCCGTGAAAAACTATCACGATGATATCAAAGTTATCATTCAGCTGTTACAATATCATAATAAGGTATCGTAGCATTTGTAGAAAGTAACTAAGCTATGACTACATTATGATTTTTTGACGCTTAATTTTCATTCTGATTTATAGAAAAGTTAAAATAATTTAATTGTAGAATAAACTGGAATCAATGTAACCGTAGATTCTTCGCGGAAATATTTTTCTTTTCAGTTTAATTGTCCGTCTTCGGAGAATTTAATAGTAAAAAATAAATACGTTAAGGAAACTTTTATACTGATCTCTTTATCAACGTTCATTGCGTAAAAAAATTACTTCCATTATTTTAACTACTCTGTATTTTATTTGAATATATAAATTATGTTAAATGGATGATAATGGTAAGCCATAATTTCGGTTATTTTACCATTTTAATACAAGAAACTATTAGCGAGCAGTTTGGCTAATCTGAAGATCAGTTTGACTGATCTTCTTCATTTCAAAATTCAGTTTATTTTTGTTTTATAGGTTTATCTATTAAATATTCCGAGTTGGGATTGGAAGCGTGGTGATGATGCTGTGTGTTTAGCTGAACTAAAACTAGGGTTCATTGCTCAGAGCTGTCTGGCTCCCGGCTTCTCAACTCTTATGGCTAATCTCTTTATGATGCGATCCTATAAATCTGTAAGTCGAAATATTATAATACATTCTGAGAACTAATGTTTGAGTGATCTATTATTTAAGTATATTAAATTATAAAACTGATTTTAGAGTAATATCAAAGTAAAACTTGAATGCAGTTTTATCATAAATTTATTATTCTGCATAAAAAATTTACATTACCAGTTTTAACTAGTTTTATTGTTTTTTCGCTTTGTTACTTACAAATTAAATTAATTTTAAAGTTAAAAGCGATTATTTTCAATACATTTTGATTGTAAAATTTCGATTGTAAATCCTTATTGTAGCGTTAGATTTAAAATCTTTGAAATATTTAAAATATTTTAATTAGGCTTCATATATGCCTCAATGGCAGAACGATTATCTGCGAGGAACAGCCATGGAGATGTACACTGAATTCTTATCAGATTCATTCATTGGAATGACATTTCCAGATGCTGCCGAGTTTGTACACTTTATTTTATTTGTATCAAATCTGTTTAATTTAAAACCACAATTATAATGCAATAATTATATTAAAAATTATATTATATTATATATATAACTAGTTGTAACCCGTCAAAATGACGGAGGGGGGAGGGTGGCTAGGGAGAGGAAAAATATAACAATTTATATGACGTCATGTGATTGTAAGTTTAATTCTTTTATAGGGCTACTTATAAGCTACTTTAAAAGTTATATTTTATAATCTTTTTCTCATGACGTCATGCGATTGTAAATTTAATTCTTTCATTAGGCGTACTTATGAACTTTTTGAAAGGTTATCAATAGTTTATAATCTTCTCTAGTGACGTTAGAGTTATATCAGAGACATACTGACCGTAAGAGAAATATTATATAGTGGATAATTATATTTTATTTAAAAAGAGAATACGCATATGAATTAAGTTTCATATGTACATTCGTGATACATAGTATCAGTGTAACACATGATTATGTTTTTGCTGTTTGTTTGACCACGTCATTCTTAAACTGAATATATTGCAATTGTAACGTTTTCGCTTATGCTTTATTAAGCTTTATCTCAATGTTCTTTCAGGTTATGTTTTATAAAGCTAAAACTTCTGCTTATTGCTATTGAAGCAAGGCGAGGTGATGGAAAGGAAAGTTTTATATCTATTAATCCTGGTCCTGATATAAAGATCGAGCCAAACATTCAGGGATTTTTTATTGCGGAATCTGCTGATGATGTTAAAAGGTATTTTGTTGTAATATTGTTTGCTTAATTAAAACTGGAGTATTAGTATATTAAGCTATACTTAAAATAGATATATTACATTGCATTCTTTTTTTTTAAAAACAAACGGTTAGTTCATATCATTATTTAACTTACTGTATGTAAACTTGCTGTCTTTATTTTTATATTAATAGTCTGATTAAATGAATGATGATCGATTGATTAAGATTGAGAAGTTTTGCAAATCCTACCCGATTCTTTATTACAGAGCATTCGTCTACTGCAATCACTGTCATTACGATGTCATGGACATTCATATGATTAAACGTTGTCTGTGTAGAACAGGTAGAAAATCAATTTTAATTATTTATTATTTGTTTTCTGAGTCAATTTTGTGATCCGGGCAAGGAAATTAACAAATATTTTATTACTGAATTGTTTTAATTATTAATAATGACTTTATTACTTTTTTTTAAAGTTGCATATTAAAAAAAAACCCAGGACACAATTAACTTTTCACTTAAACGATCCCTTTGCTAAACATTTGTATTTTATAACGAAATAAAACGCAAAACTTCACAGATTTGATGAGAATTTAGTAAAATTAGTAATTTTCATTGTTTTACAGGTTTAGATCTATTGCCACGACGTGCTAATAGAATCGGTTCAACATCATCATCTAGGTTTGTAGGCCTGTATATGCTCAGTGTCTATCTTATGATTTAGTTTAAACAAAGTTATGATATTGTTTGTATATTCTCATTGACAAGCGAATTAATAATGGTATCTCTAAATGAGAGATTGTTTGATTGTCTATAGGAGTTAGTAAGATACAAAGTGGTGTTTTGTTATGAAATTGTTAATTGTAACAATCATATTATTCATTAATAAAAGTGTTGCTGTTTAGATAGCAAGTAATTCTATCCAGAGTTATCATAGAATTGAATTATTAGAGATAATTGCATAAAATATCATTAATCATTTGGATAATATTGTAAATAGACAATGCAACTTTTATGCTTGAGTCGTTTGATAATGTGATTTGACTTTCTGGATTCTTTTGTTTATTTTTGGATTCTTTTGTTTATTTTTGGATTCCTTTGTTTAATTTCTTGTATTAACTATTTAGATAAGCGAAATATAGAATTGAATTTATTCGTTTAAAATAGAATCGTAGTTAAATTTTAATAACTAAACTTTTTTCGGACCTTTCATTAAACATATGTTAAGTTTTTAGCTAGTTTATAATTTTATTTTATATCATTTTAATAGTTCATTTTGCAATAACAAATAACAGGTTTTCATTTTGTTTATGATACTAATATGTTTAAATGATACTAAATTGGTTCTTGTTACATAGCAATGTGAATGCAATTTAGAGTGCCTTAAATTAATTCAATTTTTTATTAATCGTGTTGCTAACTTTTTTTGCATGGTTTGTTTCAGAGTGGTTTTCAAAGTTATAAAGGTAAACTCTTATTAAAGTTTGTGTGCTTAACAGAATACTTATTGCAAAAGCTTATAAGCTTTCAATTTTTCATGATATAGGCATGTTTGTTATATTTTTAAGCAACTACCTAAAGTTATTTTCAGAAATCAAAGATTTTGAAAGTGAATTGGAATAATTCTGTCAAAAGAAATTGCATTTCTTTAATATAAAGAATTTTTTTAACATAGTATTAGTCATCATTTTATGTCTTGCATTAATTAAGTATATGAAGAAAAAAATGCATTGTAATTCTTATTTCAGTGAAAAAAGATCATTTTCTTTTGAATAGTCAAAAATAGAGTCTTTCTTGTTGCATGATTGCATGTTTTGCTCATCGTTTAGGATCTTGTTACATGTGCATGTTAACTTATTTATACATTTATAATGCAGACACTATAGAGATGGTATAGTTGCATTAATAATTAAATTATAGGCATATTTAGATATAACTGATAACTTTCTAAGCAGTAATCGTTACATACTTTGTTCTTAACGTTTACTTGAAACTCTATTATTTTAAATCTATTATCGATCAGTTTCTACATCATCAGAGTAAATCTTTTTATAACATATCTTAAAATTGGTTAAAAATTTTTAATATCAATAAATCAAGGAATAGCTGAAATGTATATTATTTTTCTGCAGATCAACATCCACACTAAACAACTGCGTGGAGAAAGAGTTCAAGCCCCCCGGCACACACACAATGGGCAGCCAGTCAGACAGCGACCCCCAGAAGTTTGATACAACCTCCATGTTCCATTGGTGTCCCGCTCAAACTCTGTCTTCTTGTCTCGTTGTATGTATGCCTCGTTATGTCTGCTATCAATGTTTAAGTAAATGTTTTGTTTGTTGAATATCTTATCAAGAAATTCAACAAACAAAAGAATTTTTTTTTTGATCTAAGATCCAAACTGGAAGACAGAAAATTTTGTTATTATTTTATGGGTATAGCCTTTTTAATTCTTTGGCATTATTGTCTTAGTGTTTAATATCTTCATTGGTTTCTGTGTTTCAACAA
Organism: Oconnorella tubifera; assembly: GCA_034700105.1. Lineage (NCBI taxonomy): Eukaryota > Metazoa > Annelida > Clitellata > Enchytraeida > Enchytraeidae > Oconnorella > Oconnorella tubifera. Next base: position 25,251 of record JAQIXG010000045.1, read on the forward strand.
ACTTTTCGATTTTTGCATGCTTCCTTGTGAAAATATTCACTCTGGTATGTTAACCAATAGGCATGCTTTTATCTGGAACATTCCAGATTAAATAAATTTATCTTAATTCTTCAACTTTGTACTTTCATCAATTGTATAATTCTATCTGTAAGTAAATTAATTTATTTTAACAGTCGTTATAATATGCTCTGCTAGGATCAGGAGCTAAATGTAACTCCTGTATTTCGTAATCACGTAGTTGTCTGTTTATTCGCTGACGCGCACTCTCCTTTAATTGGTTTACGGAATCTTGTTATGCCTTTACGCGCTAGCAACTTTCTCTATAGCGAACTGAAGCACGTCGTTATTGTTAGCGATAAAGAATATATACTGAAGGAATGGAAGGGGCTGTGCAACTTTCCAAAAATCAGCATTGTCAATGTGAGTTTGAAATGTATTTAGTAAGAGACCAATTGTAACTGATATTATATAAAGAATTTTGATGTCTTGCTTTAGAAACGGCGGATGATTAAAATTGAATTGTTCATAAAGTTTAGAAGCCGTCTAAAACTCTTATGCTGACTCTTTGATAAATTAAGTGAACCAGCTAACTAACTATTATTTAGCTAATTAATTAGTTATGCTAACTAAAATTCAATTTCTGACTATCACTTCCGGTTATGCTTGTAGATTATAAAATGTTTTATTTTGTCAAACATGCATAACTTATATTTCACAGCAACAGATGCATTTTATATAGAAAATGCTGTAGAAATGCGTTTTTATAACCAAGTTCTATAGTACAAAAACCATAATTTAAATTGTTATTGTCGAAGGGTTCGCCGCTAAATCGTGCCAAGTTGAGAGAATGTCAAATAAATCACTGTGACATGTGCGTCATTTTATCAGCTCGTAACTCCAACATAGAAGACTGCACTTTAGTGGACAAGGAGGCTATTTTGTGCTCACTTAACATCAAAGCAATGACATTTGATGAAACAGTGGGCGCTCTGCAGGCTCTATCTCGCAGTGGATCAGGTAGTCTTAACTTTGGTAAAAAGTTTTGGTTTTGACAAAAACTTTAGCGAAATGTATTGTTTCATAAAGAACTTTTTTGCTGTTTTATTGTCAGAATATTTGAAGATTTATTACTGGTAGTTTACTCTTTATAGAAAATGTAATTTATGCTGTACTGGATAAGTAAACATCCTTTCTGCTGCTTAGAACGCGATCTGAATATTATCTGTTGGTCATTTACACTCGTGTTTGTTGTCATTTCTGATGATGAGAAATAAAAAAAAAATGAAATTAAATGCCTGTTATTTTTTGCAAAATGAATTTAAGGTAGTTATTGAATCACATTTTTTCAGGTTATTTAATACAGCCAGTGAATCAGATGTCTGATTCGAAAGCTGAAAAAAGAGATGCTAAATCAGGAGCCGATATTCCGATGATTACTGAGTTAGGTAAATAATTTAAAATAAGCTATAAAACTGCTTTTTTCCATTTTTTTGCAAGATTTACTTAATTGAAATTCATTGAACTCACTCAGTATTAGACTGATTTAATTTTATAATGGTATTTGTTATTATATTATTTGTTAGTATTCTTATATTATACTGTAAGTTTGAATGTAAATTATTTGGCCATTACACATATATTTATTGTTCCTAAACTTATTGATATTTTTATGATTTTATTATTTTTATTAGGAAATAATAACTTTAATCATGTTAAATTTGATATAAATTAATTTTATTCATTTGTTTTATTCATTATTTCATTTGTATTTGTTTGCAGGTAATGATGCAAATGTTCAGTTCTTAGATCAGGATGATGATGACGATCCAGATACAGAATTGTACATGACCCAACCGTTTGCTTGTGGTACTGCCTTTGCTGTTAGTGTTCTTGACTCTCTCATGAGCACGGTTAGTGAAACATTAGAGTAGGATTTGTTCATTTTTGTTATTAACTTACAATTCAATGTTTTCTGCTTATATTATTCGAATAATTTGAGATTTTATGTAAATTTTAGACTTAGCAGTGCCGTGTAAAAATATGAGATTATATCAATCAAATACAGTAACCATTATTTGCTTGGAATTGTATTTCCATATAATAAGGTACCCTACACTTATAGGGCAATTTATATTATACATTTATTGCTAAATGTATAAATTATATAAAGTATATTAATATACTATTATTAGTATATAGAAATATTAGTATATAATATTAATATTTCTAAATGTAAAATTGATTTTTCTGCAGACCTACTACAATGAGAATGCCATGACTCTCATCAGATCTCTTATAACGGGAGGAGCATCACCGGAGTTGGAGCAGATTCTTGCTGAGGGAGTGGGTATGACGGGAGGGTGCACTCACTCTCAACTCATGGCAAGCAGAGATCGTTGCAGGCTGGCTCAGATCGCTATCTACGATGGGCCGTTCATCGATTTTGGGGTAAGTTCATTTTCGTGAATAATTTGAGTTTTATTTAAAATCTTAAATATTTTATTATTACGAATCTGAATCTATTCTATAGATTTTTATTCGCTACATATGAGCAGGTAAGAAATAAAATAATGTAAACAATCAATGATGCAGACAAATAATGTGCATATTGAAAGTTAAAACTTGACCGAAGGCGTACTATAACTATATATTTTTTTTTAGTTAGGAGGCAGCTACACAGATCTCTATATGTACGCGTTAAGAAAGTTTGGCATCCTGTGTATCGGCGTTTATCGATTTCGAGACATTTCCTGTACAATATCCAGTAATCCCAGTGCTAAGCGTTATGTCGTCACTAATCCTCCAGACGACTTCCGGTTACTTCCAACAGATAAAGTATGTCATCTCTTACAAACTGGCTTCGTACAATTTTCTTATAAAGTAGTATTAGGTCAGTAGTATTAGGTGCATAGGTCAGTTAATTAATAATTAATACTAATAATGATAATTTCTAATCGCTGACTGTATTTTCCTTGCATTTGTACATTTTGGGCTTTAATAGTGACTCTATGGTACTGTCAGTTTTTAGTAGGATATTTTTATATTTTAACTTTATTATTTTTAAACAAATACTTTAAAATACTATTATTTAAGGCTACTGAGTAATATTTTACTTAGGCCTATATAACTAAACCGAAGGCCTTTTTCACAGATTCAAGTTATAGGCTTCACATTCATTGATTGAATAAATAAATTCTAAATAATCTGTATACAAAATTAAGCTAAATCATTGTTGTCACTTTTTTTAGATATTTTGCCTGCGGCCATTTGAAATAGTAGAACGACACACGGCGAGACGAAAGCGAAGACGAAGGCCAAAAATTAATATATCAGACGATGGAAGTAGCTTTGGCTAGCTCATTATTTTTGATGACTCTTATAAAACTGTTATTTTTTGTTTCGTTTAAAAAATGTGTCTAACACTATGTACTTTGACAGTTTCTCTGAAAGTGTGTCTTATTTGATTTTAAAACTTTTTGAATTCGATGACATTAGGCCTATTTATCATGATGATAATGATAATTAGTCATTGATAAATGATTATATGTATCGTTGTGGGCTAGAATAGTATAACACTGTATGACAGTGTATATCCATCGTAATAGTTTTAATGAAAACTCTTATTTTAAGGAGAAGGATTATTTTTTGCAATAAAATTCTACCTGAAAATATATCGCCTGTTTTCTATACAATTAAATCTATACAATAACTACATGTCATAACACTATGACTTTTTGTTTGCTCATTAAATTGTCATATCTGAAATTACATCTACAAGATATTTAAAATATTTTCTTGATAATTTTGAAGTGCCTCCATTGATAGTATCCCCTCCCCCTCTCTCCATTTGTCCCAGGTTTTGAGTACTACTTGCCTACTCTAATTAATACACTAACTAATTGATATATGAACTATGATTAGATATACTTAATAAATTATTTCTTCTACTCCTGCTATCTGTTCTAACTTCTTAAATTAAGTTGAGGTTATCTGTACGCTGATTGATGTTTGATAACGACAGTATAGCGTATGAAGGCCTTAATTTAGATCAAATTTAATAATCAAATTAGCTTAAATTCAATAATCTACTTTCCTTAAAATGCATCGTATATTTTACATTTTGTTCTCTATTATAGTCCTTGAAGAAAATCAACTGCGAATTTCTTGAGAAAATTATTATTATAACCCTAATAAGATCTACTAAAACTTGGTTGAAAAATTGATATAAAAATACATCAATCTTTGAAAAATAACCATTTATAGTATAATTAATATAACATCGTTAACTAATTGTTTCTACAAGTAAACTTAAATAATACAAGGGGTATTTACTAATAATGTTAGTAATTTGGTTAAATTTGTACCTCTGGTTTGGTAATAAGCATCAGATGAGTTTGATTCAAAATTATGATACACAGATATTCTACAAGTAAAATGTTCTTTTTCTTTTTCCGTTTTTATGTCAGAAATACGAGGTCTTTATTTTTCATTAAAACTTTTGCTTAGCATTTTTTCTGTAACAGTTTTATACATTCTTCAGTAATTTTTAAACTGATTCAAAACTCGCGTATTTTCTTAGTGTTTTATAAATTAATCAATGAAAATCTATATTATATTACACGTATGACTTGGATAATGCACGTGTATTTTTTCAGTATTTGGAATGTTAGTATTCGTATTGAATACAAGGAAAAGATGTAAAGTACTTTTATTGTTATTCTCATTCATTTTTTCAATATTATTATAATATTGAAATATTATTATAATATTAATAATATATTAATGATATTAATATATTATTGCTATTTATTCATTTTAACCAGATACATCACAAAATATATACATATTCTTAAAATATTGTTATTGACTGTTATATTGTATTTTTCAAGGACATCTGCAGAAGTAGCTGCAAGGTAATTACTTCATAACTATTGGTGGAGTATAAATGTTTGATTATCTGAAGATGCTGTGAAGTTAACCTTAAAGTTCTGCTTACTACAGTCTCTCTGTAGTAAGCAGAACTATTTCGATTAGTTTAATGCTGCTATATACTGTAAAATGAGTGTTTTAATTATATGACTTTTACAACACTCTGCATGATTTAAAGTAAAAGATTGAATATAACAATACTTCGCTTTACGTATACAATAATTTCAAATTGATATTTCTTTGTATTAGATGGGAATCAGTGTTAAGGATGTTAATCAACACGAGTTTGTGACTGCGTTTGCAGAGTTTTTAAAAAAGTGAGATTTACTTTGATCTTATGCTCTATGAATATAATGTGATAAGATTGAATCATTGATTGAAACTATAAATAAATAATTATATATATTATCATCGTATTATAATTTGAATTGTGATTCATCGTAATAATTAATTTCATCTCTATTTCATTCAAGTCTATTCATTTCCACAGATAAGTCAACTGGTACGCCAACATGGTGCACTGGTGTTACATCCGTGGTAGATAAAGCCGATATATATTTGCTAGTTACTTGACAGTCGTTTTGGGTGCCAAATAACAATTTGCAGATAACTATCTCGAGTTTCTTGAGAGTTGATGATCATTTTTTGATTGCTTTCATCATAGTCTTTGAAACTGACATCACAAATTTTGCTAACAATTAATGATACAGAATAAAGCTTATAAATGTAATTGTGCCCTTTTTATGACTTGTTATTAGTTCTCGGACAATTCTGAGCGAACTATTTTTATTAGGGTTAACAATGATAGGTCATAATATTTACATGATAATTAATCTGTAATAACACTGTATAACATGTGGCAGGTGGACAAAGAGTCAAGTATACAGTAGTCAGCTCATGTACATCAAATTATTTTCAACTATTAATTTATAGTTTCAATTTCTATAAAAAACCATTGTGTGACTTCATTACTGTCTATTCTATTATTGCATGTTATTGTTGTTAAATATTTTATTTCCGTAACTATATCGTTACAGATCTGGTAAAATAAAGTTGCCAGAGTGGGCCGATGTCGTTAAACTGGCCATCCACAAGGAGCTCGCTCCATACAGTGATGACTGGTTCTACATAAGGACAGGTAGAAGAGTTAATTCTATTCCCTTGTACAGATGTTTCAAATTAATTTTATAATACTGAATAAAACCTAGTCAATTGTCCCTTTTTACAATTTGTTAGTGCACTGATTTTTTTTTTTTTTTTTTGTTACTTGTTATTGGTTCACGAACAGTTTTTATTAGGGTTAATTTTTTTATTAGAGTCAAGGTTAGATTATCCTTAATTCTAATAATTTTTATTACCGAACCCTAACAAAAATTGTCCGTTCCAAATTGTCCTGCTTCAAATTATCCAGTCACCTGGCTATTATTTTATGATCTGGAATAAACTGTTCTCAATGAGATATTAATTATTATGCTATATTTTAAAATTTAGCGTCCGTAGCCAGACATCTCTACATTCGTTCCCCATGCGGCGTCAAGTCATTTGCTAAGATCTACGGAGGACGTAAAAATAACGGAACATGTCCCTCACATTTCTCTACCGGTTCTCGATCTATTGCGCGCAAATGTCTTCAAGCTCTCGAGCAACTTAAGCTTGTAGAGAAAGACGCAAATGGGTGGGTTGTGTTTTATTTTATTTATAGATCATTTTTACAACAGTTGTAGAAAGATGTTAAACTCTGTTTTTGCCAGAGGAATTCTTAAGGAAGCCTGATCAATCCTGAATATATGCGTTATATATAAACTTAATTTTATAAATCGGTACTTGTTACTTATATTTTATATTATGGTACTGAGCTTTATATGTAGTATTATGTAGTATTGTACTTAATGTGCGAGTATATACTTTAAATATATCTTCAGATTCAATGTCTTCATTAATCTACTTTTATTTTTTATATCATTAAATAACTATTGAATCCATTGAATGTGAAAAATGTTGATTTAAGCCGATGATTTATTTGATTATTTAGTGGTCGTCGCTTATCTCAACAAGGACACAGAGATTTAGATAGAATAGCCACTCAGATAGCAAACAAGGGTCGACCCCCCGCACCGGCAAAATCTGCCAAGTAAACATCAAATCTGCCATTTGATCTGTCAATCAACATTTACCTGTTATGCCAGGTATAATGCGGTGTATCCAAAGTTTCTCTAAATGATGTTCGAGTTGTTCAAATAACGGATGAGGACTGTTGATTTAATAAAGTTTTGTATTGTTTAGATAATGACAGAAGGATCGGAATTAAATGAAGATATTTTATTGTATTGCAATTGTTATGTAATGGTGTGTTCGATTTTAAGAAACTGATTGCAAATGAGTGTGAAATTAAATTTGCAAGAAATTGTATTGATATTTTATCACTGATTTAAGAAACTCGTTTTAAAGTCAGTAATATATAGTAGGCTTTTATTAAAACAAATTATATGAAAGATTATACTATGATTACTAATAGTCATGATCTGTGAAAGCATTGCACAACTGACTAGAAAACTAAAATACACTAAATGACTAAATCAATGATCTCAAAAAGCCAAATATATCTATCTTGTGGTTAGTTTCCTTTCAAAATGCATAAAAAACTTTGTTTCTTCAAATCGACTGATCAATAATTGCTATTTAAACATGCCGGTCCATTTATTAGCGTAATCAGTACATCACTTTGATAACACTGACGTAAAAACTGAATACATATTTGAATCCATACATCCTTGGTAATAAGTCTATTCCATCATTTATTTCGCTTTCAACATATTTACAATCAATGCATTAAAAATAATCATTCATTTTCTCAGTACATTTTAGAGTATAATCTCGATTGTCTACAAATTATTTGAAATATTAGGCATCATGATATTTAAACTGATATGCAAGCAAAATTACTATATAGGTAGACCTTTACCCCTGTATTTGAGCAAAATATCATTTTCAAAAACCAATAAAATTGCAAATGATTAATGGACTACATCTATATCTATTTATTTTCATCATCGGAATCTGTCAAATCAGAATCCGTTGAATATTCCTCATCCGAATATTCATCATCTGAATCACCTTCCAACTCTTCCTTCAATTCTGCCTTCTTCATATTCATAAATTCCTTATAATCTGCCAGTGTTGACTGAGCAACTATGACTGCGAACGCTTTATCATCTGAATCGACAATACTCCTCAACGGAGGGTTCTCAATTGTACTCACTCCCCGTTTATTGGGTCTAGCGTATAACCCAACGCGTTCCAAAAACTGATGTCTCATTATGATTCTCTCTAGGGGACGTTTAAACATCAAACTCTTCAATATCTGCTTTGAGTCAACTCTCATACAGTTATAAACGTAATGGAGCTTCTCTCGCGTTTCATTCCAAGAATCACTGAGAATGACGGGATTCGATAGTATCAAAGAATCGACCTCAGACTTGGTAAAAACCTCAAGAAGATTTGCGTGCGTGCGTTTCAACGAGGCAATATCGCAGGAAAGAATATCAGGATTATTTGCGATAACGGTCTGCATCTTGCCCTCATTTATTCCTCTACTACGAAGCCATGCTAGTACGTCGTGTAGAGACTTGCGTGATTTATCATTAGGGTTCATTAATGCCGGGGAAGAGGAAAGAATAGGTAATATTTGCGTAGGCCGGAAAAGATATTGTGTAAACAAGGCAGTTGTGTCCATCCAAGCAGCCAGCGGGAAGTAAGCCAATGATGAACTACGAGGGAGAATATTAATTATATGATCCTTGGGGACTTTATACTTAACCAGTAGCTCAATAATATCCTTACTGAAATGCGTCTTGACTCCGGGTATCACAGATTTACTTCTGATATGAAGTTTTGCATTAGCTTCAACAATACTATAAAGTGTGTCGACCTTTTCCATAAAATCTAGCTTATCCTTATCACATGTATTGATTGGCAATGTATTATTAACATTTCGTATATCAACACTATCAGTAGTGACTTTATCTAGACTGTCGAGGTTAAAGAATTTAACTGATGTTCCAAATGTTTTAAGTGCTTGTTTAAATAATACATTATTTTGCCGCTGACTATGTATTATGGAACGAGTGGCAATAGATAATGTTTCGCATGCTCTTGTCAAGCGTCCAAAATACCTCAGTGAACAAATCACTGAAAATAAAATATATTTGATTGCAATATAACTTACAACTGAAGCAACAACCATTTAGAAAAGTAACTCTATATATACTCTAACAGTGCAATCACATGCGGGGTGCTATGATCTTGTCATTGTTATCAAAGGACCAACAGTAATCTAAAAAATTATGAATGAATAAAATAGATTGCACCGTAAATCGATCCCTTGTACTAAATTAGTATAAATGAATATTAAATTACTAAAATTGAAGCGAATTTACGAAAAAGACGCTATTAAATTACCAAGAAACTATTCTTTCGCATAGTTCTATTAAACATGATACAAACTTAAATATATGTTTATATCTTATATAATATATAAACTTATGTATCTAATGTTATTCAAATAAATGAACTAAAAATGATTATAAAATTAAATAAAAAATAAATAATCTAATAAAATTTACAATTACTTGTAAATAAAACTTTTTGACATCGACTAAAGTTTCTCACTAGGGTTGAACATTTTATCCTACGTGAGTCAAATTGTAATTATACAGTATTACTGCAAATAGTCTGTAATTAAATAACATTAATTCTAGTGTCTGGAGATTATGACATAATATTTATTATAATTGCATTATTTGTTTTATGTTATCAAATTCAAATTAATCAATTAAGCTTATAATTAGTGGTGCATTATAATATCAGAAACATTACATACGCTGAAGTCATAACAATTTCTTTGTACGATTCTCATTTTACTAAATCATCTCTTGAATAATTGACCAGCCTTAAAATATCGCTTGACAAGATATTATGTGCTTCGACAACGAAATGGTTCGATGCAGCTGCATTTTCTCTACATTTGATCATAGGGAACTTTATAACATGATGTTTACGATAACTGCGAAAACATTAGAATATTTTCACCTGCTCATAAGTTGCCGTGTTCTCCATGTATTTGACTTGCATTTATCTTTTTAAATAGTTTATCTAGGAATACCTAAAATATCATTATGTATCTTAGAGTTGTCCTACACATTAAGCCATTGTAATGGTTTATCATCTTGAAAGGCTAATTCACTTCGGTCTAATTTAACAATTGGCGCAAAAATAATAAATATTTATCATTGAGACTTTTGAGAATGTTTCACAACTTCTCCTAAGCATGCATGCTTGAAATGCTTCAGTAAAAGAATTAAACACTATGCAACTATTTTACACTGAGAAAATATGCGTAGTATTATACAGCTTGACAATTGAGGACTTAAGATTGAAAAAATCTGTAATGAATTTGACCTATAATAATTCCCCTGATCTCTTCTCAGAAGTTACTTGCTTTTCAATGCCGCAGCTTTGACTGCAGTCTCATAATATAATCATACTTAGCCTTTATAAAGCATAAGCTGACTTCACAAGAATAAGTGAAAAGATTAATGGATTAATTTGCTGCAAAAATATCAAGAAATTGAAATATTCACAGTATTTAGCTTGATGTTTTAACGACATTTTAAATATAAAGTTGCATAGAACAGCATATAAAAAGAAACAGTTATCAATCAGTTAAAATTGCTCGTGGTAAATGGCATTTAAAATCTAATATAAAATTTAACCTGATTAAGCATAAAATCAGTTTGTGTAAAGGTCATTGTCGTTTAGAAACTGTCATCTATAGAAATAGTAATTAAGCTCGTGTATCATAAACCTAAAGTATACACGCAGCGATAAAAGAATCGGTTTTAATGTAGGCTACATGGGATATAATGTCTTTCTACGAGATCTCTACGAGAAAAGATGTGAAATAAATTTTATCACGAAAAAAGAAATAAACTGTAACTGTTGTAATAATTCTGATTAACTCTCATGCTAAAAATACCCAAACGTATTCGTTTTATCCAAGAACTATTTGTTCACGACTGAAAAGTAATCACTTTGAAAAAATATTATCCTTAAATCATAGAATTTCAAACTTTAATGATGAAACTCTAGATACTAATATTAGTATTTTATTGTTAGCTTCATTATAAAGACATCCTTAAGAAAATGGTGTTGTGCAATGTGCAATTTAATATAAATGAAAGTTTAATATTGAAACGAGTTTAAGCTATAAAATTTTATAAAATTAAAATTATAAAATTATTGGCTATAAAATTTAAGTGTTACCATTTTCAGTTAGGGTCACAGTGATTCTTTAATAATATATTCATTTGAATGCGTAGTTTGTTGAGAAAATATAATATCAAGCAAAAGCATTACAGAAATGAAGTAGGTTATAATTATATAAAGACTCATTTGCAATTTTTTGAAAATGAAAAGGCGTTGGCCAACCTTATTTCTTATCTCATCAAAACATTCAACGTTGCTTATTTTAGACTAGACAGATTAATAGAACGATGACTATTGTGATAGTAATCGTACAATCTTCGAAGAATTGTTGATCTGAGTTTCAAAACCAGTTCGACTCAGTAAGATTCTGTGTTATTTTAACACTGGACAATGTGTAGAGTTTGTGAAGAGTGCATGCGGCTTGATATAACATTGTAGCAAAAGATGTAAGCTGGATATTTCATTCTAAACATAAAGAAATGAGTTCAAATGACTTAATTACATCATTTATATAATTTAAATTAGTTAATACATTCTTCGGCTATATTTGATATATTTGATGGCTATATATGCTATATTTAACCAAGATTATCGTAAAATTTGTAACCTCGATTCTTATTAAAACCTTTCACTCGTTTAAAGCCTTTCACTCTTTTGAAAATCATACAACAATGTCCAAGCAATATCAAAACGAGTTACTTCAAAATGGAATAACTCCATATTTCCTTCTGCAATCAAATACATCTCTCTTTACCGTATTCAAATCCAACAACGAAACCGAACACAGTCTCCCCGCTGAATCTCAAAGGATCCTTATAGCCTTGTACACAGTGACAACTCTACTGGCAGTTTTGGGCAACTCCCTCGTCATCGTCGTCTTTTTCCTGGGACGAAGAGCCAGGACAGATCTGAGAGTTTTTCTCGTGAACCTCGCGCTGGCAGATCTCATTATGGCTGTGTTCTGTATGCCTTTTACTTTCACTTATACAATGCTACATGAATGGATATTTGGTTCAATTATGTGCACCCTGGTAAGTTTGTGATATTTGGACGTATATTATAATAAATAATATTTGTTAGGAATATTTTGCTAGTTAAAAATATTATTGTTATTTTTTAATTAGTGTAATTATAGTTGTAGAATTTGAATGATTGTTCGATATTATCTGAGCGATTTTTTTTTCAAAATGCTATAGTTCATATATGAGTTCGTATACTTTGAATCTATTGATACGAACAAAATTATTCGTCACACGGTTTAAAATAAAGATCAATTTAGTAGTAGATTTTTCTCTGATAAAATTGAGAGACTTGATAATGTATGAAGTTCTGCACACCAAAACTTCGATTGAATCAGTGTAAGCTTATACGATCTGCACGATAACATTACGGGTATAAGCCTCTATAGAGATTCCGTTGATAAATCTCGGCTTAATACGGTGTACGTGAGATGTGAACTAAATGATATTCTTTCAACGCGTGTCACTGGTTGACATTTCTGACGTTTAGTAAACCTACTTTAGATTTTTATGAAATTATGGATCGAATTCGGCTTTATGTAAACTTTGTTTTCTATGTTATTACAGTAGAAATTCAGAATGCATTGACAGTGATTTGGCAAAAAATTGTGCGTTTAAGATTTTCGTGTGTATACATTATCAATTTGTGCCTATATTGCTTAAAATTTGACAAAATTTGCTCCGTGAATTTCTTTAGAGTGGTCTTTTTCGTAAATGAAATTAAGAACAGTTTAATAAAAAAGTAGCAGTTAGAAAACGTCAGCGTGTGAGTGATAGTGAAGCGAAACTTATTGAGTGAAAGATAAATTATGGCCCAAGAAGACAAATTGCTATTAGAGAAGAAGAGTATATAAGATAAATGACTATAAAATTATACAAGATTAATGTGAAATGAAAACTGCTTTAAAATACTGTTTGTAACGCTTAATGAATAGTAATTTACGTCTATAGTATGCCGCAGAATGTGACAATAAAAGACGGTTATTTATTGTAGAAAAATTGAAGTACACATCGAATTTTTCAGGACTTAAAGTGATGTATGTCGAAATCAATTAAAATTATAGTGGTAATTTAATATTAAGCTACTCTAATTAATAAGACAGGGTTTCTTAATGTACACTATCATGTTATTGTATAAAGAGTATTATTGAGATGAGAATCATTAAAAAATATAATACATGTGTTTCAAATATATAATGCGTTCATAACAATTTATAGTCAGAAATTGAACGACGTTTGAAAATGTTAAATTAATCGGACGCAAGCCAATAAACAGCAAAGATAACAAAAAGATTGATAACATATCTCAGGTTTAAAAAATAATAAACACGCTTCATTGTACAGTAAATATTATCTATAACTCTAGATTCTACACGATTAATTTGATGACTTCACAGGTTCTTTTTATGCAAACCGTTTCGGTAACCGCAAGCGTCGGCACAAGTACCGTCATCGCAATCGACCGCTACCTGGTCGTTGCTCACCCCTTACGTTCCCGCAATCCCAAGTGCCGCGCGCGGTTCGCCATCGCCGCTATCTGGTCGGTTGCAGGGGCCCTATGCAGCGTCCAGCTCGGAGTGGGACGGATGCACGCCGAGCGCCTCCCTTCAGGGGTGGTAGTTACCGGGTGTGTTGAGATGTGGCCAGAACCTTCGGAGACTTGGAAGACTGCTTATACTTTCTTTATTTTGATGCATACTTATATCTTGCCTCTGACTATCATTGGGTTTACGTACGCGCTGATCGCCCGCAAGTTGTGGAGGAGAAGGACACCGGGCAATGCGGACGAGACGAGGGATTATAATCAGTTGCAGTCAAAGAGAAAGGTAACGGTTGTTTAAATGATACAAGGCAATAATTTTTTGTTAACATTTTATACTCAATTTCTTTTTGTATCATTTTTGTTTTACTATCTAATTTTAGTTTGAGCCGCCTATAGTTTACATGGATATTTAAGCAATAGGCTTCAGTTTCATATTAAGTAAACGTTTAATCCACAATTTGATAATGATTAATAATACATTTATAACAAGTTTTTCTTAAAACCAAATCTTGAATCCTATCATTTTCTCTAAACTTTATAGCTTATAACTACTAAGTTTACAAGTAATACGCTAGAATTTGAATAGAGGCTTAAATATTACTTTCTTGTTCCAATTGTTCTTATTGTTTGTATTGCGTATATCGATTTATTCTCATCCGAAAGAAAGCTACTTGTACACATAGTGCATAGATTGCATGTTGAGCTTATAAGATTTCTGTTCTTTCTTCTTTAGCTTTTGTTTTTTCACTTCTTTTTCTCTCTTGTGAAATCGAAAAGTTTTGTTTGTGTGATGACTCCATTTACAGCGCGTTATAGAAGCTTATCCGTTCATTTTTTCTTAGACATGCGTTAATTGTTTTCACTCATCGATCTGTGATACTGTAAAACAATGCGTATTTGTCGAGTTTATGTCTTAATTGCGCTGACAAAGAAACATAATTATGCATTTAGGCAGTCGAGGTATTGATAAAATACATAATAACACTTGTAGACGAATGTGAGCTGAATTTATTTCAATTCTTTATTCTTTGTTAGATTATAATTATTGTGATATTACTTCTATTATTAGACAATGCAATGCAAAAAATTGTATAATATATTTTCTTTCAGTTTTTTAACATTTTGATGCTCTAGCCTGCATATATATGCTAAACTTAAGTTATATATGAGCGTTTTGTACAGTATTCTTAATAGACATTTTGATTCGATTATTGTTACACAGATATTTTAATAATTAATATATTATTGATATATTAAAACAATATCTTATTTCTTCTAAGTTTTCATGTACAGTATTATTTTAATCTCATCAAATATGAGACTTTGTATACAGAGTATAAAAGACAGATTATGTGAATCGTATCGCTGTCTGGCTTTGTTTTTGCAAAATCTTGTATTATTGTCATTAGCAGTGAAAGCTCGAAATGTTTTCTTTCAAATATTATAATATGTGAATGAAATAGAATATTAAGTTGAATTTTACAATGCACATTTATTGCTAATGAAAGAAAATTTAAAGATTCTTGCATCTTTTACGCTGGAAAACCAGTGTTATGGTTTACGAGATTACTGCGTTCGAATCGATTCTAAGGTCATTTATATTCATCGTACAAAACGAGTTGGGATAAAAAAACTAATCGAGATAATATTATATAGTTACCATTCAAAGAGAATGTTTTCACGATGTATTTGTCATAATATTTGATCAAATACCCTGTGGCTTATATATTATTGAAGTTTTAATAGTTAATATATAAGGAGCTCACTACATGGAAGATCTAGAATATTCTAACTTGCAATGTTTTTACATGTTTTAGAGTTTATTATCGTTATTATGATTGCCGCTTTGCAATCTGAATTGACTAGTGTGGAATATGTTATGCCTGAATCAACCTCATTACTTAAGATATTTTGTTTATTGTAAAAAAAATGAAGAAAGTAAATTTATCATTTCATTGAACAGAGGAGTCGCATCACGAAATACAATATTTACAGTAATATGATACCATCGTGTTGTGATACAGAATAATCCATGAAGACAATGATACCCCAATGATAACTTGATACACTATCTTTGTTTCTTAAAAAGATTGGCATTATCGTGAGTTACAGTTGAGATTATTTAACTTTTCACAGTAATCTCAGTCAATTAGTTCAATAGTATTGCCTTAAAATACAAATCTACTTATGGTATATCAAGCTTGTAAAAGTGGACCATAGCTTTATGGTCCATCATCCGTGGTCTGTCACGAGCTCACACTATTAAATTATGTCTGATTAGTTTCCATGTCACAATAAATCAAATCCTGCTGAACGCCAGATCAACATTTTGTCACGGAAGCCAAGAGATGTGATATTTGAAATTGTTGAATCAGATTTTCAAGCATAATAAGCAGTGCATTATACTATTATTATTTAAAATAATGCTGCACTGAGTAAAATTATACAGATTCTAATACATCTAATTTTAATAATGAGATGGCAGTTGTTTTGCGTCTAAAATAGAATATAATCTCAAAACTTTCATTTATAGACTTACGTAATTTATGATATCGACATTTAACTTAAGATGTTTAATTAAGTAAATTAATAATTTTGTCATTGATGCTTAATTAAGGAAATTAATAATTTTGTCACTTTAAGCTTTTACATAAATTTCGATAAATAAGTGCTGTTCACAACATAACAAAACATTTCATTATTATTGCTTGTTAGCTAATATATCAAGTTGTAATTAACATAAAGTTGAAAGCTGCTAATT
The DNA here is from genome assembly GCA_034700105.1 of Oconnorella tubifera. NCBI lineage: Eukaryota > Metazoa > Annelida > Clitellata > Enchytraeida > Enchytraeidae > Oconnorella > Oconnorella tubifera. The sequence goes on from JAQIXG010000045.1 coordinate 41,767, forward strand.
TCTGAAGCGATAGAGGTATAATTATTACAAGACCAAATACATTTCGATTGATTTGTTCTAAACTCCCTTTGGACCGAGATATCTTTTTTAAAAATTCATTTTTCTTGCAAGGTTAGCGTGCGTGGCATATTAAACGACTTATTGGCCATTAATTCTCTTTCCTGGATATACTGTAAATCAACGGGAATTAAAATAAATCGAAAAAGTCGTCTGGAAAGACAGCCGGGGGGACGACCTTTGCGCGGTTATCTAATTTGTCTCGGACGATGTGATTTAGATAGAAATTGATCCCACGGTCTGTTCTAGATCTTATCAGAATTCTAGGACAATAGGTTTTATCATGATGGTATAGTTTTCAGACAACCCTATATATTTCATGTTGCATTGTAACATTCTATAATTTAGCCTTTAGTCTAGCTTTGTATAATTTACGAGATCCATGTAAAATGTTTTTTATTTGATGTTTTTTATGAATTTTGTTACAATCGCACTGAAGATAGAAAGTACTAACAAAACAAATAATCATATAACTCGTTTACAATGTGGCATCGTTGTATTTTCTCATTAAACTGACGATACGTTCCAATAACTGTCTGCTATAGTTAACTTTGCGAGCTTTCGGATCATTTTCGTCTTAAAAGCGTTTAATTCGCGTGTGTAAACACATATCTTTTCGACTCAATGAGTATCTATTTCTTATTTATTGTTGAACACATTCTTTTATACGATTTCAATCACTCGCCGATGCGCCGTGTTTACCGTTATGCTTGAAAATAATCCGAACGTTGATGCGATTTGAGGGAAAGATAGTTACTGCGTGTATACAATATCCATCATTCAGATCTGACTCGTTGATAAAATAAAAACTTCATATATGTATTATTCCACGAATTTTCGTTTATAATATTAATAACCTGCTATTATTGTATATTTTTAATCCTTTAAAATTTAACAAATGTAGTAGATGGTACAAGATATAGAAATCGATTAATTTTAAACTCTTTGAACCAGTAGGCTAACTCAGGTTGGTTAATTTACTAAACCAGATCATTCAACCCAAGTTTATCGGGATCTATTTCAAAAATGTATTTTTGCCTAAAAGTATATCTGAGAATGTATACGGATTAATTTCAGCTGAAAGGTATTATAGAAATACATTTTAGACATTTAATTTTCATTTTATTTGAAATGTAATCTTTAATTAAAGGCAATTATGTTGCAAATACTTGAAAGTTAAATTTGCAATAATAGTACAATCACTAGTCTAAAAGAGATCAATTATAATTATTGTTATTCATAATACGAAATATGCGGAATATTTTGACTTAAAGCTAATTTCTAATAGCAGTGTTATTCACAATTTCTGTTCTTTTTTACTGTTCATAAGATTTTTTCTGCTCCTTTTTTACTATATGCAGTTTATAAATCTTATAAGACATGTTTTTACAAATCTTATATGAAAACTATATGATTAATAATTTGATAGATTAAGTCGTAATTGTGTAATGATCATAAGGTCCACTTATTTCTATTTAAACATACAAAATGTTTCGTTTTGTTTTATTTTATAATTCTTGAGAAGCGCGTAACACAAAAATCTGCTCTTGACGTCAAATGCTAATCAGTGTAATCAAAATAATTGCTTCCAAAAATAACTGCAATCGTCGTCATTCGCGCTGTTATTTGGCAAAAATCAAAAATTTATCCCTGAATCCGTATTAATCTCAGCCAACGCAATGAACTGGAATCTAAAAGTATTATTTTCTGTATTTTTCGCTTCTATTAATATATTACAATAAAGCGTTATTCAAATGCAGCTGAAGTTTGGACTATAATAGCTAATAAGATCTGTCGTGCTAAAGTATCGCGTGCGACATTCTTCCCTATCGGTCTATTTTTACATCTCAGTGGTCAATCTGTATCGATAATATTGTATAGAGCATATTTAAGTATACATGTAGTAAAGAGACTAGTTTTTTTAATAAACGAACGATATCGAGGCTTAAAAACTACAAAGCTCACAATTTTGTCGCATAAAAGAGTTAAACAATTATTTCTGTATTCTTAAGTTCAAAGATTTAACATAAGCCTACACGACTTATGCTATTAAAAAAACTGAATGATGATACTTTAAACTTGAACGCGTTAAGTTTGATTAGATAATATTAATTCGTACAAAAAGCTGAGAAAACTAATAGAAAATGTGCATGAAAAATAAAATTTTACAGTGTTTATTACATTCTAAACCGTTTCCCATATACAACATTTTTATATAAAAACTTGCGAAAGATAACAATTTATTATATCATGTCGTATTACTATAATCATAGTTTAACAATCGTGTCTCGATATGTGATTTAATGAAAAATAAAAATAATCGTTTCTTCGTTTAAATTCCTGCCACTGACGTATACCGCTTTAATAAATAAGAAGAGTTTTAGACGATTGATTCGGCTACTATCATCGACTATCTACCGAGAGCATGTTGAATATCGTCTGATTGTGTTGAGCGTTCAGAACCGGTCAGTTGACACCAGGGTGGAACCAAATGTCAATCTTTATCGCCATGTTTGCAGGCAATTACTGCGATTTTTGTATATGAAAAAAGTTTCTAAAGATACATTTTACCTATTTGACTTAATATGTACGTTACTTGTAATGTCGCAGGATGGGTGCAACGCAAGTACACGGATAATTTTTGTACGATTTTGAATTGTGTTTGAAAGAAATACATTTTTAGAAGGCTTGTTCTTTCAAGTATTTTGGCCCAAAAAATGCGCTTTTTAGAACCAAACGAATTGATCATAATTATCGATAAAATCAAAAAATATATTTATTGTAAGTCAAAAATATAAAGGCCTATTTTTTATGAAACAAAATCAGCAATTGTAATTATAATTAGAGAATCCATGTGGCGTATTGTTAATCCTCATGCATTATTATTTGTTATTATATAATATGAATTACAGCCTTTATAACAATTTCTTTATAATTTTGTATTTATTTTAATTATTGTCAAGTTATTTTCAAATGGTTACAATAATAGACTAAACAAGAAGCTAAGCATAGAACAACCGACTTGTATATGTGAATTGTCATTACGAGATCATCCGGTTTAAAAAAAGTCAACAGGTTCGGATTTATTCAAACGGATGAACGAAGAGCGGATATAATTCAATAAAATACGAGACCAGATGTCGCACTCAAAGTTATATTTATGATCAAATTACATTTAATATACATACTGAGTATGAAGTACATAAACATAAATACTTACTGAGTCGAGTTAGTGTATCTTCGCAATAGTAAAGCGGCTTTCATCTAAAATTGGAAAGAGTTAGCTGCACCATTTTTAGCAAGATGTTTTATTTTGAATAAGTGAGTCGACGATTGTTATAGTTGATGCTTAAACAAGTCTATAAAAAATTGAATGAACTATACATATATAGAAATAATGCGCGTTCAGCAGAAAGTTATTTTAAAGCACAACACGTTACTATAAGATATTTTCATATATCATCGGCTGCAAATCTGATTTTCGTTTAAATTTATCATAAATAACCTCTTGAAACATAAATTTATTGCAGTCGATTGATAGAGTTTTGATTTATGGTCCCAGCTTATAATAAATAAACTCGTTTAGTCTGATTGACTATTGATTTAGTTATTCTATCTACAATTATAGGTAATCAAAATGTTAGTGATTGTGGTCGCTTTGTTTGCCGTCTGCTGGTTGCCACTTCACTTATTCACTCTCTTCGTTGACTTTCATCCTGATATGAACAACGAGGGGCAGGCAGAAGCAAGCTCAGCGGGCACGGCTGTCTTCACGACAGTTCATTGGCTGGCCATGTCGAATAGTTTTGTGAACTCAATTGTATATGGGTTCCTTAATGACAGTTTCAGAGTAAGCGTAATTTTATTTCAGTTTTGTAGACTTACTGTAACAGGTTTGTGAATCTATCAAGTACCAGATTGGAAGTAAAGGAGTAACTTGGCTACTTTTTTAGATCGCATTTGTGATGTTTTTTTAATGCGAAACAAGGATGCTTTTTATAAACTAATGAAATGAAATTGCTGATTTGTAGCATGATCTACGATGGCTATTGGCAAGATGTATGTGGTGGAATCCCTTGTGCCGCGACTGTGCCGTTCAACATCTGAAGCAAGACGCATTTCAGAGTGAATTTGTTCAAAACGAGGTTAAATTTTATTTATTTCATTACGTTAACTGAATAACACTTATCTGAATATTTTCCAAATAACAACAACTCAGCACAATATATAATCTCTCTCGTTCTTCTATACAATATCAGTACACCACGACTTCAACATGAATTAAACTTCAACTGCTCAATATTTTTGAGCAGTTGAACTACTTGATATGTTTTCTTTGTAGGGCATGTCAACTTACACGACTGTCCCTCTAAGACCGACTGGAGATCGAAGACGAGTTCGCGTTGAATCAAACGCTCGCCTATCCATCAGCGTATCATCTAGACGCCCGTCATCCAGTTCACCAGACAGAATGATCCTCGGATCACAGGATAATCTTCGTATAACTAGTGGCGAGAATACAGAGTTGCGATCTTTAAATGATTTATCGCGGGAACAGAATCGGAGTGAGAGTGGGCAAGCGAGTAGTAATCATTTACTTTTTCCGAGTGGAAGAGCGTCATGGGCATCGACTTCTTAGTTGTAAATGCAACTCGCGATGCTATTATAGTGGCAATTATAGTTGCAATATATTAAATATAATTGCAATGATAATTGCAATTGTAATAACAGTTATTTAGGTATGGAAATATAGATGTTTAGTTAGGATTGGGGGAAAAATTTGTTAAGAAATAATATTGAGTGTGGATTCGTGTAATAGGCCAAGGCAATATTGAATTTCTAAATTATGATGTTTTAGAAAATAAAGACCGATAACATTCATAACTGTATTATTATTATTTTTGTTAATTTAACCATAATTAGTTCATTCCCATACTAATTCTCATTAGTTCATTTTTTTATATCAACTAACCCAATACGGAGACAATTCAGACAGTGTCAATTTATATTAACATTTTATGAACTACAAAAATAATTAATTCAAACACTGTATAAAGATCTAAATAAGTAGAGTGAAAAATAAAAGATCTTAAAGTTACAAAATATAAAATTGTTAAGTGCAATTATAAATAACTCTGCAGACAGCAGATCTATGCCTGGCTGATCCAACGATGAATTGAATCGACTTCAATCTGTCTCGCTTTAATCACTGATACTGGATCCGCTGCATTCGATCCTCTAGAAAAGTTTAAGATACAATATTAATTAAAAAACTACACAACATTAAGTAAAAAAAATTAATTAAAACATTAATTAAAAGGTGTTTAAACTGTAAAAAAAATTAATTAAAACATTAATTAAAAGGTGTTTAAACTGTCTCTAACTGTTTTTGTTTTGTCCATAAAATGTGCGTTCATTTATAAAAAATTAAAAAACATTCAGTTAATGTTAATAGAATAAAGCAATTTTATTATTGCTTACATTTGAATGCAGATAATATAATTTGGAAAACTATCTCTGCGACTGACTACTATCATGATTGCGAAAACATACGTACAAGTTATCTCAAAATAATAATTAACAAAATCAACTAAATAGTTTAGTGAATAAATATCACGTTAACATTTATATATGTTAACAATTTATAACATGTTATTAACATTTTATTAATAAGACAAAATGTATGAGTTATTCTAAAATATATATAATTAAAGTAACTAGACCTGAGATCTAAATGATGAGCCCCACCGTCTATAAAAACTGCTATCAGGGTATCACTTATATTGTTCATAATCTACACATCATCGAAATACATATTCAATATTACTTAAAACTAGAAAAATACTGAAAATTCAATAATTTTGATTTACTGATGCTATAGCCAATATATGCAAGCTCCTTTGTACCATTGATTTATTATCAAAATAGTCAGAGTAAAAACTGATTAATTTTAAACAAAATACTAACATCAAAATTTAGTAAAAAATCAACTAATATTCACACAATCATCAAATTAACTACCTTTTTAATTAAATGAAACTGTAACTACGCAAAATAAATCGCAGAAATAATAAATTCAATCGTTTTATTATTGATAAAAAATAAACTGGAATGCTATTCTTACCCCTCCTCTTGCCCATGGATCAAGATTTCCATTTGAGAAAACTATATTACTCGATGTTCCTATATCTGAAAGAGGACAAAATTATAAATGAAATAAAAATTGAACTAAATACTTTAAATCAAGTAAAACTTCTGTTGATCATATAAAGAAAGTTCTCATTTAATGTAACGAAACACCAGAATACTTTAAACATAACAAAACTAATTGACTAATCAAGCACTAATTAAGCTAATTGACTAATTAAGCACTAATTGACTGTATTATCAGTGTCATTTAATGAATCTTTCATTCAATGAAAACATTATGTCAGTAGCAAGTACAGTTAAAAAGTAACTTTTGATACTTTTAATGACCGTGAAAAAACACAGAAAATCAAAAATTAAATCTTAAAAAAACAACTTATAAAGGACAATTTTTCTCAAATACATCACACAAAATCTAATACATATTTGTGCGTAATTGTATACAGTTTTTTAAATAATTTACAATTAGCAAATTACAATTTGAATTAGACATAAAGAACAATTAGGATTACACATTAAAAAGGCAATTAAAATTAGACACGAAAAAGACAATTAGACATAAACTTCACCTTTTCCCCAGAAGCTTAATCTTGCCCATTCATTTCTTGGCTTAACATTCCAACGTCTCATGCAGTAATCATCACGTTGTGATAAAGTAAAAGGCAGCGGGGGGAACATATCGGTAATGTTATCACTTCCTGCTGGCATTATATACTCCGTACATACCTACGTTCAAACACTTATCTATAAGGTTACGTTTAACGTCTGGATTACCGTATTATATGAAGGATGTCGAAGACGTAGGTGTCAATTTAAGAGTCTTACTAAAGAGTGCAGCTAATTAGAGAAATAGTGAGCTATCCGGGATTCAAACCTGGATCTATCGAATTCGAATTCTAACTAATCTTTTGTTAATTAATAAAATGTATTAATTCATTAAATTTAATCAGCCAAAATCTATTGTGAAATAATATTAATTCATTGAATCAATTGCTAATGTTAAGTCTAAACATTTATACTGATAGTGTCTCTGTAAATAAATGCAATGGACCTGATAATCCCAAGCCAGACTATCTGTACCCAGACCACAACCAGTTGGATCGGCACATTCTATGTACTCAGAATCTAAATCGTGACATTTGTTCCCCCCATAGACTAAATCTATAAAACATAACTTCTACACTGACTATATATTACTTACTGTACAAAATTATTATTCGAAATGACTACGAAATTATTTAGCTTCAATTTCTAATTAACTAAATGCAAGGATACAATATCTTTCACAAACATAAAGGTAATTGTGAAATTCTAAAATGGATATTATAAAAATACTTAACAATACTTTAAAACTAGCAAAGCTAAAATTGACTGTATTTTTAAAGTGTTGATTAAACGTTTCAAGCATACAAAACTATAAAGTTCTAATCAGAAAAAACTAAAAACAAATACAATAAAAAGTAACACAAATGAAAATTATTACATAATATTTTTAACCTGTAATTGCAGCAAGTCCTGAAAGAGAATCTTTGGCTGCGAGTAATCGTGTGCAAGCTTCCTAAAACAAAGTCACACATGCAATATCACGCAATATCACGCAATATTATGCAATAAATACTTTCTCATAGAAATGACGCTTTAATAAAACAATACATTTTAACTTATCACTGGAAAATGTTTAAAAAGCGTTATTATAGATCCATTAAGAAAATATCAACGTAACTTTCTGTGCAATTTTGTACAAACTTATGTAATAATTATAAACTTACGTAATGAATTTAAGCTAAACAGATGTACTACTTTAAAGTACAAAACTGAATAATCAATTTCAAGGCTCATTTACGTAGCGAGCATACAATAATATTAATTGAAATAAATCTGTCACAGTTTCAACAGACTAATATTTAGAAAAGAAAAAGAAACTTCAGCAAATGTATCTATTTATAAATAACAAATGGTCATACTTTAACAGGAAAGCCTGGTAGATGGCCCATAAAATCAGTTGGATAGGGATAATCCATCATTGCTAAAACAGTAAAACTGTTTCTTGCCCAACCCAATAGATGATTATAGTCATCACTTTTCAACACACTACACATTTTGAACGCGGCTGACACATTATTCAAACCTGCAGTAAAATAATAATATATTTATCAACCCGGCTACAGTTTGAAAATAAGAGAACAATTTAAAATTAATAAATGAAATTTCACCAGCAAAGACTGAGATTGAATTAAGCAAACTATTTCAGATACTTAAATTCTTTACCCGATTGACCAATCGTGAAGAGATGCGCGATAATTGAAAAAGCTTCAACAACTTTGTTCTTGCATCCCGCTACGGCATCGTTAAAATCCTAAAACGTATAATAGACTAAGAAATCATACCAATCTATCCCCTATAACGGTACATATTCAATTTTATTCTAATTATTCATATAATTGTGAACCGAGGTATAATCCAATAAAGGTATGTTACTAACAAATTTATTTCGTTATAAATGAGCTAGAATCCATTTAAATAAATCTACATATCAATGTAATTAGAAAACATATATATCATAAATATATCAATATAAATTAGAATCTAATCCTTTTAAATAGATATCATTTGAAAAAGGAAATAGAAAATAGACACTACCTTTGTAACGTCTTCAAAAAACTGGTGTCTGGTTGACTCGTCAGCTAAACCCACAATAGGAGCGCTGGCTGCTATGCTTCCCGCTATTATATTAGGATAACGGAATCTCATATAGGCACTCAGCATCCCACCATAACTGAAACAAGTTTGCATTTTATTTTAAACCATAAACGGAGACTTTTAACATTAAATTTAATTATTAATATAAAAGATATAATTTTATCAGTCTTTTTACTAATAAAATGGTTAAACTATCAATGCAAATTCATGTTTAGCTCATATATAAACATTAATTTCTATAACTATAAATTACACGATATAATAATTACACAGGTTAAGAAAAGTGTAAAAGGCCAGCTAACAACTTGATGCAGCACATTGTATGGTCAATAATAAAACTTATTTCAGATTATGTAAAAACCAATCTTAATATTAACAATCCAAACATATGGTTCTTATTCTAAACTTATCGTTTCACGTATTATATATTCTAAATATTGAATATAACAGTCTTTTTCACCTGCCACCAAATGCAATAACAGGACATGACGTAGCATTCAAACGTAATTTGATGTCGGTGATAAATTCAGCATAATCAGCCAATGCTTGCTCTGTTGTCAGTAAATCAACGTAGGGATGATCAAAACTCACATCGCCAAATGGTAACGACTTTCCGTAGTACCGCTACAAAAAAATTCACCACAACATTTGAGTAAAATTTATAACGTCCTTCCAGCTAATTTCAACAAAATACTCCATGAATCTAAAATTTTATACTCTAATTTCGTCTAATATTAACAAATTTACAGTCCAATATTAACAAGTTTACTAAGACTATAATTAGAATTCACTAACGAAAAAGAGTCAAATAGATAAAAATTTTCACTAAAAATGTACATGTTCAATGAAGATGACAAGAGCTTTAAACTGTGGTGCAATGTCAAACATAAAGCCTGTGTTGTTCCAAAAGTTGACGATGTCTCCTTCATTGCCAGTGTATAAGAATATGGGACCTTTTCCAGCAAGCCACCAATCATCTTAAACATCAAAATCAACCAATAAATCAATCAATCAACTATTCATCCTAAAGAACAAAATCAATCAATCATTTTAACGAACAAAATTTTCATTGTTGATTGAATAAATCAAATTAATACGTTTGTCTGTATATATGTGTATATATCTATGTATGTCTGCCTAAGTATATGTGTCTGTTGGTATGTATGTACGTATGTATGTACGTATGTATGTATGTGTATATGTATGCATGTATGTATGTATGTATGTATGTATGTATGTATGTATGTATGTACGTATGTTGGTGTACCTCTCTTTATCCCTCTAATCTATAAATAAAGTAACCATATAATACATTTAATAGTCTTTTTATCATAAAGGCAACGCCCTCTCACATACCTTGCACAAGATATCTCTGTTTAAAAGTATCCTGTCTGTAAGTTTGCCAGTAGAAATTAAAATGATCCACTTTCTGCTGATAATAGAACTCTTTATAAGGCACTGTCACACCGTGACTGATAGAAAATAAAGTAAAAAATAAAGTAAATAAAAAAGAAAACTCAGACATTCTGCCGATGTTTAAAATCACGCGACAACTTGTAAACAAAACTATTTCGAATTGTCCAACTTTCTGATTGACTCAAAAAATTTACAATTAAATTAAATAAAATACAATATCTTTAGTTTTAGAAATGTACTTTTTATATATAAAAGTAGATGTTTTTATCCGTTCTACGTTTGGAAATGTTTCAGAGATTATTGACCCGCTATAGAGGTCATTGACCCGCTATAGAGGTCATTGAACCGCTTTTTAAAGTCATTGACCCGCCTTTAGATGTCATATTAACCCGCTATAGAGGTCATTGACCCGCTATAGAGGTTATTGACCCGCTATAGAGGTCATTGACCCGCTTTTTAAAGGTCATTGACCCGCCTTTAGATGTCATATTAACCCGTTATAGAGGTCATTGACCCGCTATAGAGGTCACTGACCCGTTATAGAGGTCATTGACCCGCTATAGAAGTCATTGACCCGTTACAGAGATCATTGACCCGTTATAGAGGTTATTGACCCGCTATGGAGGTTATTGACCCGCTTTTTGAGGTCATTGACCCGCTGTAGAAATCATTGACCCGGGCTATGGAGGTCATTGACCCGCTTTTTGAGGTCATTGTCCCGCTGTAGAAATCATTGACCCGCTATAGAGGTCATTGACCCGCTACAGAGGTCATTGACCCGCTTCAGAGGTCACTGACCCACTACAGAGGTCAATGTCCCGCTACAGGTAGAGATCATTGACCCGCTACAGAAGTCATTGACCCGCTACAGAGGTCCTTGAACCGCTTTTTAGAGATTTTTTTTAACTTATATCTTTAATGTTCGAAATGAAAACATTAGCGATATAAGCTTAATTCCAACTACAGAAAAAGTCTAACAACACATTCCAAAGATTAAGATTTTAAAAAGAAACGTTAAAACAATAATAAATACTAATCAAACTAAATTTTAAAACATTATTGTCTCCGAAACTGCAGGCTTAACATCAGATATACGTCAGATATGAATGCAATAATCGTCCTCTTTAGAAATAGGCTTCATGATAAATTGAATACTATTTCAACTCGACTATAAATCATTGACTAGATTAATAAACAAGAGTGATCCAGAAGCAATATGTTAGTTTTCAGTCACATTTATTTGCTGCGGTGGCGGCCTCGTCTTAGCAAACCCGACTCTGTCATTTCCAAAGTCAAACACGGAGTAGTATCTTGAAAGAAAAGTATCGCCCAAGATCCATAAATGGTCTCTTTGTCCGAAAAACAAAGTGTAACATCGACCACTTTCCTACGCGCACAGAAACACAAGTGTCATATAATTTATATAAACTATTTACATAATTATGAAAGTAATGCGACAAAAATAATAAAAAATGGAAAAATAAAAAACTCACAAAAAAATAAACGCAGCGAAACTAAAGAAAACTAAAAGCTGAAGAATATTTGTTACTTTTGTAGTGTACTCTGATCCGGAGAGATAAAACTTTTGTCCACTAATGACGAATGCAATTGTAGGCAAACTTGGCACGAGATCGCAGTCTATAGGGCATTGGTTGGTCATCTGCGTATAAGTGGTCATGTTATCAACAAATATTGCAACAAATATCATTCCGTTTACAACATTCTCTACATCATAACTTTAAACAATCTAACTGCATGCCCTTGACATTCATAGTATAAGATATATTTTGTTCTTACATCTTACAAGATTCAGCATTGTGGGCCGATTGTCCAAGACAACATATTTTTTCCAAGATAAAAAATGAATAGATCTATTGCATTTAATTGAATTTATAGATAAATATATAATCTCCAACAATAAACAATAAAAATTTAATTTAATATAACTAAATTCATATAGTAAACATGCAAAAAATGTATGTACCGCAGTGCAGTATCCCGCACCAATAGCACGATTGATTCGGCCTACAGAATGATACGGTCCAATAATGTAACTAGTTCCAGTATCAGCCATTGCATTGCATTTTGTCAAGATAGTTTTCTTAACACGTATACTGTCCACTTGAAACTCCCAGAAGCCCCTTTTGGACACAGGCACATAGGTTATATTTCCTTGATAGCGATCTGGGTCCAACCCGCCTAGAGTTAATTCTCCTCCATCGGTAAAACTAGCGTTTCTAAACAAGGATTATATGCTGGTTTAATAGAATTTATGCATAAAGATAATATAACACCAAAATGTAGATCTTGCACAAGATAAGCCTGGTAGAATATGGATTTTAAGTCAATGAATAGACAAAATATGACAGAAACTTAAGAAATAGTTCTAATTATAATGTTTGAAGTATGAAAGACTCAACTTACAAGCATGTTATAATACTTAGATTTTTTAAATTCACAATAGTTAGCCGACGAATGCAACAATATTATAATGAATCAATTATTACTACTCTAAGTGAATAATTTATATGATGGATATTGAGAATACTAACGAGCTCAAATAAAATGCAAATATAGCATTGTTCGTTGCATTTTGTGCGAGCAGATTTTGAAAGAAGGGTGTGATTCCTGAGGTAGTTAGTTCGGGATAGGCCATTCCAATCAGTCCATCGAAAGGGATGGAAGGAAATTCATCGAGAAAATCAAAGTTGATACTCTTCGTCTCTACAAACTTCTGTTGTTTCACTGTAATACCAGCAACCTGAAAATGATAACAGATTTATTCATAATCTGAGAGAAAATGTAAATAAAGTACAACATATAAAAAGACGACATATAAAAAGACATATAAAAAGACGTATAAAAAGACGTATAAAAAGAGAGATAATACATGTTACAGGTTTCTTATAAAAAAAATAGGCTCAACACAAAAAGTCTCGATTAGAGTAAATCTATTGCATTTCGTTTGAATGTTCCATTTTTTCCGCTGATATCAATTAAAATTTTCAAAGATCTTGTATTAATTAAATGTACACTGTAGACCTATTATATTACACAGGATTTATCCAAAATAGAACTTGATTTGACAGTTAACTCCCAGTAGATACTGAAATCTTTGTTATGATATAGTATTCTTAACGTTGATACTCTTCGTATACTATAAGTATAAGATACTATAAGTATAGTATTCTTAACAAATTGACAAACCGTGACGTCATCGATGCTCCAGAATCCGAAAGCTGGGCCACTTCCATAACTGAGATAGGCACTGGCATCATCTCTTACGTATGTAGATGAGATGTCATGCTTGTACGTTTTATAGGAATCTATAACGTTTAACCAGTTATAAATTGGGTATATATACACTGTAGTATGTCACTAATTTACAAGCTTGATCTTAATTATTGATTAACAATTACAACTGTTAATAATTATTAACGTATAATTATTTGATACGGTTTTAGAAATTGCTACTTTTGTCAGTACAATGCACATTTTTTCTCAGATTAATCAATAAATAAAGAATATACCTTTATTTAACCCAAGTGGAATAATCAGGCAATTTGCAAGGTATGTTTATAAATAAGGAAAGGACGATCGAGCACTTTACAAATTTTTGTGAAACACTTCGCTCTACCGAGACTCTAACCCGGGATATCTACGAGTAGCACTGTTAATGAAAGTTACAATTACTTACCTCTGTGCCAACCTAGAGAAGATCGAATAAAAGTATCCGATGATCCAGTATCAAATATAACTTGAAATTCCTGTGGCGGATTTCCAATGGAAATAACTCCAGAGTATTGCAGCTAAAATATTAACGAAGGTACTATAAATTACAAAAATGTTTTTCGACGACATGGATATTGTATACTTTAAAATAATATTGTTATATTTTAGATTAGCATACTTTATGTTCAGACTTAGTTATTCTCATTTAAAGTTAAACAAAAATTAAAATATAAGCAAATAATAAATACAGTAGTGTTATAATAGGTCTTCTAAGAAAAGTTTGAAAAGTTACACCACATGTCCACTGTCCGGTTCTGACTATAATTATACAGTATATATCACATATTATTGATATATTATAATGTTATATTGACTTTTCCTACATTTTCCTTAAAATGAAACATTAAAAAAACACAATTAGAGATTAAATTTTATATTCTCTGTAATATTTCACCAACATTTTTAGAGTTTTTGAGCAATTCTGTTGGAACAGATTTAGCCGCGTTGCGTCTGACTCTGACGTGATGGCTTGAGTCACTAGCCAGGGCCGCGCTTTTGATATGTTTTGTCAATGAAATTCTGTTGAAAAATGTAAAATCGAAATACTATAAATAATAATTACTCTATATTAAAGCCTAGCAGAATTCGCGATTATTTAACGAACTAAAGTAATGTAGTATTAGGCCTATATTATTATATAAAATAAATAGTAAATTAATATTTATCTTAGCCTATTTTATATTATGCAATATTCTGAGCATTTCGCTTAGCGAAACGATTGAAGTAATTAATGCGAAAGACAAACTAAATTTAACAAGATTGATTCAAGCAAAAGCAACCATAATTATTTCTGGATTTGGAAGAAATAAGAATTGTCGGCTTATCTTCATGCATTATTAGAATTTATTACTGAATTAGTACAACCAATGATTATACATAGACAGATATCGTTTGGTATCGCTTGTTATTTGTTTGTAACGCTTCATGTCAGTAATTGTTTAGCGAATTTTTCTGTATACAAATATAACTAAAATTAATATCCATGGAAGCGTTCATATAATTCTAATCGAGAGAACATAGAACTAATACAAGAAGATATTAATGTTAAAAATAATCATCCGGCCAATTCGGGCATACACTAGCGTTAGCATTAGTAGCACTCGTAGCATTAGTACTAGTACTAGTTGAAATAAATAGCTTAATATTTTGGTTTAACTGTTTATCGATAGATTTATAATTATTATTGTACCTGTGCAGCTCCAACGAAACCCCCGATAGAAGGCAGAAAAAGAACACAATGCGATACATTTTATTTCTTTGGCTTAAACCTGATCACTTTTAATTCGTAGTCTATTGGTTATAACTCTTATAATATCGTTTATTAGAAGAAAGTAATGTATTAATTAGAATTCGCTAAGTGTAAATAATAACGAATGAAAGTTTTAATGAGTACTTATATAAGGATATTTAACCATGTAAATTTGTCTTTTGAAGAGTTTCCCGAAATTAAAATGCAATTGCGATCTACTTAATCAGCAGGTTATGGGTTTGTGCTGACAGCATTAATTTGAATATTTGTAAGATAACATTTCTAGGCAATTTGGTCATCAGATGAAAAAAGCTGACGTGTGACGAACACTTAAAAACATAAGATTATTTATCAGCTTATCGGACTTTGCTATCATGTTTCTATTAATAATTAACCTGCGCAAAAAGAAATATGTTTTAAGCTCGGTAACAATATGAGAAGATCTATTGTAAATTATAAGTACATCGTATAGATAATCTCAATGGTTGTATAATGGAACACACACTAAATGAGACGTATAATTAAAGTATTACTCATCAATTACGATAATTGCACTGTAAAAAGTTTTTATATTATTTTTAATAGGCTTAAAAATGTTATTTAATACTAAATAAACTGTAGTTTTTTTCTAATTTCTTCATGTTTCTCGAATTTATTTTCATCATACACTCTAAAGTTTGCATACTTTGTGTTTAAGATTTCATGTAATTAATTCTATTCTCATTATTATGAATTTTTTATTTTCTGTTAGTAGTTAGAACTGCCTATTGATGCTATTAATATTTTTAGTAATTATAGGCCTATAGGTCTTAAATAAGTGCATAATAGCGCTGGCTATTTATCGTCTTTTAAAAATAAACACATTTTAGTATTAAATAACATAAATTATGTAGTCTGAAAATTTGCTTAGGATCAATTATAGAGTACTAGTTACTGGATAAGGACAAAGGACACGGCATTTAATTTTGGTAACAAATTCTGGTAATTAAGCTATTTTAAATAGGGAATTATTATTATTTAACAATCAATCGTTTTCATTTAAGCTGAGAATACACGGCACGACTTTCGTCCAGTTTCTTCCAGGCAAGCCTGGACGACTTGTGTTGGGGGAAAAGTC